>JAUZNJ010053403.1:0-29804 GCA_034780135.1 Jordanella pulchra | reverse complement strand
TATATACCTACCCTCTGATTAATTTTTGTTTTCATATTCAAATGGAGGCAATCTTTAGCTTTAAAGACATCATTAAAATGTTTATCCTGAAATGGAGCTGTAGCTCAGTTAGAACAAACATATTTCTACAGGAAAAGGTTTTAATTATCTCACATCATTATCTAGTTAATTCTCCCTTCAAGGTGGATTAAAGATTTCCGTTTTAAACCTCCTGGTTCTTTTTCCCTGCAGCTTCCTGCAGAATAGGGCCGTGGTGAACAGCCTGACAGAGTGGAAGTGTAAACATGGGTGTGAATCCTGTTTCAGGCTGAAATGTGTGGGAGCAGCAGGAGACAGGATGGTTGTTTTCCACCTGCCTCCCCAGGTTGAACATGCAGGATGTGATTGTGCAGACACACTGACACACAGTAGGCAGGCAGGTTGCATATGGATGTTTATTAACACAGGTACAGACAGGACTAGGTGCTCCGGATGCAGTGAGACCATAAAAACACAGAAACGCCTCCTTGGACGTGGGCTGAGTGGAGAAGAGAACCTTTGAGTGGTCCGAATGATTTCAGCTGGTTTCTGATTGCAATCGGGTTCAGATAAACAGATGACCCTTTTGAACACTTATTTACTAACGTCTCTGACTCAGAAACGGGGAAAAGAAACCTATGACTACATGATGGTCTGATAAACATAAACAGGAAGCTACAGAACTCTAAAAATGGTTTCTAACGGAGATTAAAAGGCATTGGTTCTGTTAAAGGGACAAGCCGTGCTTAAAGGGACGTGTTTAGCAGCGGTTCATGCACCCGCCCAGCCCTGGGGTCCGGTTTTAACGGGGGCCTCTCTGTCTTTGGTCTGAACTCTGGCGTTCTGTCGGTCTGAGCCGGACCATCACAGTGCAGCGGTTCTGGGGCTCAGTGTGTGCAGACCTGAGCTAACAGTAATTTGTATCAGAATTGCACTTGGAGCGAGTGGGGAAGGAGGGGGGCGGGGTGGGGGTGCAGTGCTCAGGTCTGCAGTGTGTGGAGGTGAATGGTGAGGAGGGTGTGAGGGCACTACCAGTCTTGGAGTGAGTCTTGTCGCTATGGCGATAGTATGGGTGTGTCAGAGAAGACAGAAACGTAGGAGTTCGTCTCCTTGGCTCGATGCTGTGGCCCCGCCCCCAGCAGGAAACCCGGCCCGCCCCTCAGCCTGCCGTTCTGTTGCTCTCTGATTGGCTCCAGGAACCCCACACGCTTGTTGGTACTGACCTTGCGACCCGGGCCTTCCGTGGTGGTCGGCGGGGTTGGGGTGAGGATGGAGGACTGGGCGCTGCCCGCCCCGCCCTCTTTGCTCTGGCTCAGGACGGCTGTGACTGGGGGGCGGGGCCTGGGGCAGGGGGGGCAGCGGCAGGGTGTGAGGTACAGGTAGATGAGGACCAGCAACAGGCTGACCACGCAGCCCAGCAGGGTGGTGAAGCCCGTGTTGAACGGCTCTGCCGCCTCGGCGTCGTGGCGTGGCAGCACGGTCACGTTGACCTCCCTGGACTCGTTCCGCTGCCCGTCCTGAGCCATGCACACGTAGATCCCCGCGTCGTCCTCTCGGGCCGCCTCGATCTCTAGGCTGCCGTTGGGGAACATCTTGAAGGATTCATTGTTCCCAGGTGGAACCACATACTCCAGGGTTGGCGCGAGCCAGAAGAAGGTGACGCTGCGACCAGACAGAGACGTGAGGCAGTGCAGCAGCAGTGGAGCCCCCTCCCTCACCTCCACGTCGGCCTCCTGCTCTGGCGCCGCCGTCAGGTTGCATTTTTCAAAGTAGCGCCTGTGCAGGAAGAAGCGTATTCCGCTGCGTTGGATCCCGTGGACCAGACAGACGTGGTCTGGTTTGAAGAACCGGACAGAGGCAAAGTCTTTCTGTTCCCACATCCTGAACAGGGAGTACATGGAGCAGTCGCACACCAGGGAGTTGTTGTGCAGATAGAGTCCTTTCTGCAGATATGTGGGCAGGTTGGAGATGTCCACCAGGGGAAGCTTGGGCAGCCGGTTGGAGGACAGGTCTAGCAGGGACAGCTGGGGGTGGCTTTTCTCCTGGATGCTGAAGAAAGGGAAGTCAGTGAGGCGGTTGTGACTGAAGTAGGCCTTTTGGAGATTTGCGAGTCCAGACAGAGCTGTGCTCTCCACACGCATGATCCGGTTGTTAAACAGCAGTAGTTCCTCCAGTCCAGGCAGATCCTGGAAGTAGTTCTGCTTCAGGATGTGCAGCTGATTGCATGACAGGTCCAGGTGTCTGAGTAGAACTCCAGAGGAGTTCCTGAAGGCTCCCGGTTCGATTGTGGTCAGCCGGTTGTGTGCTATGCGTAATACCTCCAGCTGGAAAAGACCCTGGAAGCTGTCATCTTCCAGCTGCACGATCTGGTTGTGGTTCAGATCCAGAGTGACTGTAGAGACGGGAATGACTCCGGGGACCTGACCTAGACCCTGGGCCGAGCAGCTGAGGATGTCTGAGGTGCAGAGGCAGCGGGACGGGCAGGCGCCGGGCCGGACGGGATTAAACTGCAGATAGACCATCAGTACGGCCACAGACCATGGAGATGACATCACTCCCTGCAGGGAACCGGTATAACCAGCAGCAGCCTGCATGATGCCACCAGCAGGATGGTGTGAACCTCCAGCAAACGTCTCCAAACTTCACAAGCAGTCAGAGCCGTTCACATCCTCTGCATCCTTTAGTTCATATCATCTTGATTCAGTGTTGTCAGAACTTCAGATGCAGACGTCTGACTGCAGCTCGTCTCTCATTCTCTCCAGAAGACAATCGGTTCCCAGCTCAGGTCCTCGGCTCTTCCTCTCAGATGGATTTGATATGATGATGAGCTTTCAGGAGCTGTAACTCTGCTCACAAACAGTGTTGATGTTGGACGAGGTGTCAGCGTCCGCCTGCCAGCAAGCTGTCCGTCAGACGAGGAGAGAGATCAGCTCAGAACCCAGCGCTCCGCTCAGTCCACCCTAAGAAAGCAGATTTAAACAGAAGAGATGTGGAGTTCCTCTTGATTCTAGGCTCAGTTTTAAACAGCCAATAGATCCTGGTTTTAGGAACTTTAGCTTCTGATGGTCCAGTTTGACTCTCCTCCAGCAGATATTCTGCTTCAGCCTGACCCGTGTTGTTGTGGACCCAGCCTTAAAGCCAGGCTCCTGCTCTCAGAGGAATCAGCAGCATCCACTCCGCCTGGCTTCACGCTGCAGCTGATTTAATGTGTCGATGCTGCTCTCTCTGCTGCTGCTCCTCAGAGCTGATTCAGAAACCTGGAGCAGAGAACCGCCTGTGCTGGCCGGCATCACCTCAGACAGGCAGAGAGTAAAGTTCCTGGGGTTCCGGTTCTGTTCTGATCCTGATGTCAGCAGCAGATTGTCAGATATTTAAGACCCTACTCTGAGTGTTTGCTGTCGCTGCTTCCTCCGTCTATTTCTGCTCATTTGTGCGCTCTGTCTGCCTCTTCTGGTGCTTTCCCAGCTCCTCCTCTCCTCTGCTCCTGCTTCACCCCCACCTCCTCCTCCTCCCTGCGTTCACTGCTCTGCTCACTGTCTGTTTGCCTCCTGCTCTCACTTTGTTTTCACCCCTCGGATGGCTTATGCTGTCACAGAAGGAGCAGTGCGAGGCTGATTTCACAGCCCATCTGATTGGCTGCGGAGACGTACACATCTGAGCAGCAGCTCAAATCGAAGTGGAAAACCTTCAGGAAACATTTGGGAAGCAGTGCATAGTCCAGGCTGCATCCCCTTCAGTAAGGTCACAAATACATCCTAGAGAAACGGGACACTCCTTTGACAAGCTTCTCGCTGCTTCCTGCTGAACACCATCTGCCTCGATGTTGTAGAATCGTTTTAACAGAGTAACAGAATATAAATGCTCCTAATGCATTTAAAATGCACAAAGATCTATGAGATTATACTAAAAGCAATAATGAATAAATGCTGGTTTGATTGCATCAGTAGAATGACTGTATGAGCATTAGAGTGGAGAGGAGCTGGGGCAGTTTTCTGCTATTTTAGCTGATTTGATCATAAATTATAACCTGAAAACATAAACCGTCTGCATCATCTTAAGCTCAGGGGGTGAGAAAATATCCAACCTAAAAATGTAATTCTTTGAAGGTCACTGTTACTTAACATTTTCCCCCCATATTTAGTTTCATAAACCAAATACAAGTGATAGAAGTTACTTTAAAAAAAGACAGAATTTTTTTTTTAGCTTCAATCATCCATTCTGGAAGTTGACCTGAAAATGCAGTTAAAATACAAGCAGTGAAACATTACAAACAAAATGTTAGCAGCTAAAGGATACTAAACAAACTTTTTTTAAATCACTTTTGAGTTTATATCTCAGAACAAAAAGAAAAAAAAAACTCACTCTGAACATTACTGAATTTTAAATAAAAAATAATGATTAATAAAATAATATATCCAAACACATCCAAATTTCATTTTCTTAAATAAAGTGAAATGCATTTTTAATGGGTTCAAAATATGTAGATATTTACTTCTGGTCAATATTTCAAACTTGGTACAAAAGGATTCTGCATCAATAGGAACAGAAGAAGAAGTGACGGAGGCGGAGCCAAATCTAGTAGCAGGTTGTTGACATATTTGCTAATGATAACCATTAGCGTTAGCATAAAGTGCAAAACAAGATGGGGGTGAGCTGGCCATTTACTGACTGGAAGGAGTTAAACTTGTTTCAATTATCAGCTGTAAATCTTCATAATGTCAAATGAAGTTAATAAGATTGATTTATTTCCCGGTTATATTTGCTATTATTACATATTGTACCAATTCAACTGAATGTTTTATTATAGACTTAGTCACTTTAATTCCCAGTTCTAGGTAAACCTCTGAAGTAAAATAAGGTAATTTTTTAAGAATTTATTCAAATGAACATCTGAGTCTGAAATATATAGAAGTACCTCTGATCAGGTCAGGATCATTTCTGTATTTTTGCCTAATAACATCTTTAGCTTAGTTTGCTCTCAGGTTGTAAGAGGAGCTCAGGCTGTGGTTAGGAGGCGTTCTGGGTCACGTGACCCATACAGGGACGGATCCGACCCTCTCGAGTTACATAGTCGAGTTTTACAGTAAGGCAGGCCGCTCAGAGCAGTGATAAACATAAAGTACTGAAGATTGGCCTTAAATATCATCTTAAATGAACTTAAAGCTTGAGTCAGAACTTATGCTGTGATGCTTTAATGATAGTAATATTAAATGTTATGTTTTTTATGAATGAGGACAATTTGTTCTCATGGACTTGAGATTTAAAAATCTGCTGCAAACACATAGTGTCTGGAGAGCCTTGAGTCAGTGAAAGAGCAAACAAATCAAGTCTGCTGTTGTGCAGCGACATAGCAGCACGTCCAGGAGAGCAGCTAGTTAGACTCCAGATTCAGAAACCAAATAAACACACAGAGAGTTGCCTCCGAAGACTAGTTCAGTTATTGCAGCTCTGCTGGAAGTGTTGTTGTGTTACTCAAACACTAAAAGATGGATCTGCTTTACTTAAACGATTCAGAGCGGATCTTTTGAAAGAATCAGATTAATGAACTGATTCTAGGGATTTGGATCAAAAGAACCGCTGCTCCCGGATATGTTCATCCCTCAACAATGGAGAAAGTCAGCCATAGGGAATCTATGCTGAATGCCTGATGCAAAACGTCCAGAACAGTAAACTGTTTCTGGACAAAATGTGGAGGTTTTAGACGGACGGAAAGAAGAAAGAACACGAAAAATGATAAAAAGAGGGGTGGTCTTTTGTTACAGGTTTCTAGCATCGGCTGCTCAGACTCTCCTCCCCAGATGTTGTTCAGCAACTCACACCTGGAGACGTGAACAGAATGGTGTTATTAGGGACAACGAGTCAAACACTGAGCTGAAGCAGTGTGATGATCTGAGAGCGGTTTCTTTCCTGTAGCCAGACTGATGATGATGATGAGAGTTAGGGTCCTCTGGGTTCTGCATGAATCTGTGTTTTCTCCTCTAATCAAACAGTAGCTTCACTCTGACTGCTGACATTTTCATCCTTTCTGCTCCTTCATCCGTTCCTCATCAGCAGCTTTAATCTGAGCTCAGAGCAGATCTTACAGGAACCCGGCAGCAGGTCCATCCTATGAAGCATCCAGAAAACTCTGAAGGATGATACCTGCTGGCTTTAGGAGAGATTCAGGGTTTCACAGAAACATGTTCACCTTTCAGCTGCTTTAAAGCTATTTGGAATATATTTATAGTCATAAGGTTTGTCAAAAACAGAGGCAACTTGTAACAAGTTAACTGTTTATAAAAACTCTTGATGCTGATTAGATCGATAGGAACCCTGTCAATAGATCCATCACATTTATTATTCATTTATTACTCCTTGGGTTTGAGAGAAAATAGTCCCACTTTTCATATTTAAAGCTTGTTGCACTGAAGACAGAAGCTCCTGCTGTCCTTCCAGCTTTTATTTTGAAGGAGCTGAAGCTGAAAGATGTTTCCTGAGAACCTCAGAGCCAAGGAGCTCCCAGGAGTCCCGGCTGGAGATAAATATTAATATGATGTGCAGCTCCTTATTAACAAACTGTGGCTGAGTAATGAGCCTTAATGAGAACAAAGCTGCAAATTAAGCTGAGCTGAAGACGAAATGCAGAACAGATCGGTTTGGGAAGTGAGGAGCTTTCAGCCACAAAGGAGCACAAAGATGAATGAAGCTCCTCAGATCTCACATCTGAGACAACCTGAGCAAGTCCTAGCTCTGGGTCAGAAGGTCAGGAGGTGATTATACTGGACTGAAAATCCACCTGAAGGATGAGCTGCATCTAGAGTTAGATGGCAGCCATGTTGGATTGTTGGGTCTGGGTAGGATGGAGATGATGGATCCAAACATGAGCTTCATGTTCTCAGTACATCAGCTTGTGTTGTGGTGAATTCTTACTTGTAAACTAGTGATGAACTGATTCTAAATGTTCTAGAAGGAACATCTGATCACAGGTTTCTTCTTCACTCATGTCTCCAGAACATCTCGAGCTGCCGCCGTCCTCCTCTCTGACCCCTGCTTCCAGCTCCACTCCATCCAGCACCTCCTAGGAGAACCAGGAGACTCCCCCGGAGCACCGCCTGTCGGCCGTCCTGTGGCAGCCTCTTCAGGTTCCTCTGTGGCTCCTCTGGCTCCTTCTGCAGCTGGGAACTCCTCAGAGAGGAAACATTTCTCCCTGCATGCATGTGAGTTCCTGGAGGCTTTCCTACAGCAACTTTTAGTTTTAATGTGGTTTCAAGATGACTTTAATTTGCTTTGGTTCTGCTGATGTGAAAGCAGGATAATTTCACCCTGTGGTTCTCTGAGTGTCGCTGCTTTGGGTTTCAATGTGTTTTGATAAAGGACCTTGATTCTGTGAGAACAGACTGATGTCAGAAGCACAGAAACACAGTATTTCAACCCAAAAAATATTCCCGACCCATCAGAACCCTTGGATGGTTCTGGTGTCAGCAGGTGTTTTCTGTAGGAGTTTTTACAGTTTAAAGAGAACTTCAGGTCCATGTTCTACTGAACCATTCACAGAAATGGACTAAGAGGGAGTTGGAGTATGGGTGTGTCGCTGATTGGTCAGAAAGGTTCTGAAGGTTTCACATCAGAACCTTCGTAACCCTTCAAATTGAACATTGTATAAAAACATTTGAAGAAAAGAGACCTGGGCCTGCATCTTTGGAGACCCGGGGCCTCTGAGACCCGGGGCCTCTGAGACCCGGGACCTCTGAGACCCGGGGCCTCTGAGACCCGGGGCCTCTGAGACCCGGGGCCTCTGAGACCCGGGGCCTCTGAGACCCGGGACCTCAGTCCCACCATCTGTTCTCCACTGTGTTGTGCTGTGCTTATGTGTCTGTGTTTCCTGTTGCCAGGTGAGGCTGGTCTGGTCACAACAGCATCTAACTCTGTTGCCATGGGAACACCAGCAGTTTCCATGACCACCCTATGTAGCATCATGTAAGCTTAGTGGAAGTCAGACAGGCCGCCTGTCAGCCCCCGGCACCAAAGTGTTGTAAATTAGACTGCTGAGGTCTGATCTGGGTTCTGCTGAGTCCACATCAGTCCGGTTCAGACCGGTCGGCTCATTCAGACAGTCTGTTTTGGTTCTTCCTTGAGCATCCTGTTCAGTCTGTGTAATCATGAACCAGAAGTGGCGTCTGTTAAAGGAGGCAGTGAGGAACAGGAAGTGACTCCTCCTCTCAGCTCCTCCTCCTGCAGCAGCAGGTAGAATATTAAAGGTAGCAGCTGAGGTTCTGTTGGATCGGATGAGCAGGATCTGAGGGTCCAACATCTGTCCTTCCCAGATATGAACAGAGTTAAGGAGGAGAGATCCAGGTGGTCCATGTCTTGCCATTAAAATCTCCAGAACCAACCTGGACCTTTAATGGACTCTGGTTTCTGGATAAAGATTTTCGGCTTTCTGCCTGTTGGGTTCTACCAGCAGAAGCTGTCTGTTCCTCTGCTAACAGTCGGCCTTCACCTCCACCCATCCTGTCGGAGCAGAGATCATCCACCTGGCAGTAGGCCAGCACACCACTATCGCAGCTCAGATGAGGCGCTGTCGGTTCACCACAGAAACACGATCCGTCTGATGGAGCAGGAGGAAATGGAGGCATGGATCGAACACCATCAGTCGGGAGGAGAGCAGGATTTAACTGATGGAGGTTCTCTCCTCTCCTGGATTGTTTAAATCTCAGCTCAGAAAAGATTTTGGACAAAAACAGCCTCTGTAAGATGTTTTTTCATATTTCAGAATGTGTTATTTACTATTCTTATTATTTCAGGTTTAATTCTTTCATCATGTTTTATTTAAATTTTGTTATTTTAGTCTAAAATAAATAAGAATATAAAAAAGATTATTAGAAAATGTAAAAAATCAGGCAGAAGAAGCTCTACCAACATCATCCTCATGTAACCAGTCCTTCCAGCAGGTGATGTGTTCATGTTAGAACCAGATATCTGCTGTTATACAAAATATCAACTCCACCTCTGCATGACTCAGCAGAAAACTACATCGAAGTAGTTTATGTAAAGTACAGTGCAGGAAAAGTGATCTTGGACAACCTTTTTTCCAAACGTTACTCAGTGAAACAGCTGGTTGCTCCAGTCCATTTACCAGCTGTCTGTGAGCTGGACCTTCTCTACTCCAACCTGTTGACCCAAGTGTTGAACACATCGGTACAGAACCGCTCATCTGATCACACTGTGGTTGGGGAGTGGGCCGTTAACAACCTGTAGTCTCCCCTGAGCTTCTCTTAATGTCCACTCTGTGACCAGAACTGCTGCGAGGCCTGCAGAGGTCTGACTCTAAAGCTTCAGCATTTCCTGATGTTAGAAAGTTCTCAGAGTTCTCCTGTAAACTTCAGGAACTCTGCAGGTCGATCCTTCGCTCAGAACCCACAGCTCAGATGTTGTAATGAAGGTAGTGGTACCAAGTGATTTACAGCAGCCCTGGAGTTTGAAGAACTTCAAGCTGAGAAGTTCTGCTGCCAGGAATGAGATCCAACAAGATCAGCAACTCCACCTTATCAGGAGCAGGATGTTGCTCAATCAGACCCACACTGAAAAGCCGCTTCTGTCCATGAAGACCATCCAGAACAGCCTGAGGTTCTGCAGGAAGAGCCAAGACCTGCACCACTTCTCCCAGGTTCTCTAAAGTCACCGGACACCTAAGGGTGATGCTGGAGCATCTCAGAAGTTGCTCAGATAACACAAAGTTATGTGCAGGAGGAAGTGACATCATCTGGACTTTCAGGATGAAGCAACTTTGAACAGGTCAAAAGATCCATGGAGGCTTTAGGCGCCTCTTGTAGGAACCAGCAGAGATCCACACAGATCTTTGTGTGTAGGAGATTGAAGGCTGGGCGAAACGATGTACTGATGTCTTTGGAGTTTATCTGTGACTGAACAAAGGGTGTGGATTATCAGAACGTTATATTAACAGAACATTTGATTATAGAACAATAGATTATAGAACAATGAAATAACTAAATATTGGATCATCAGAACACTGAGCTGTGGTGACTTTTGGCGCTGCTTGGTTTTTTGCCCGATCACAGAGTTGAGGCTGTTGAACCAGTCCCAGATGTTGTAATGGAGGAAAACCAAGAGACATGGGTCAGATTATACCAGGACAAGATGTTCCAGGACTTAAACCTGCAACAGAACCAGACTGAAACCTGCTGTGATCCTGCAGGTTTGTAGAACATCCTGAGCTTTGGACACTTTTTCATCTGCAGATGAAACACCGTTCTTAACGAGTCGTCTGTCAGAACAAAGGCTGAGATCAGATCCAGTCGTGTTTTTAAGCAGAGTCTTAAATTTCAAGTCTACAAACACACAGCTGAATCTGTTTCTGTAGAACCAAGGAGTGAAAAGCACAGAAGTCGTCTCCTGTTCTGAAGCTGCAACCCATCAGAACCGTTCAGGCTGATGTTTTTCGTTGGAGTCATTAAATCTGTGTTTTCCTGCCCACAGACACCGACTACATCAGCCAGGAGGAGAAGCAGAGGGTGGAGATGATGCTGGAGTTTCTCACTGAGGAGTCCAAACAGGCCGCCGCCTCCACAGCAGTAAGTACCGCCTCTGCTTCTGAAGGGTTCAGCACCGGGCCTCAGATCCACTTCTTTGATGATGCGTTGCTCAGGTTCTGAAATGTTCTAAGGTGCTGGTTCTGAGCAGCAGAGCCTCAGCTTCCTCCTAGCAGCGAAGATTTTCCACCATTGTCTGCAGCAAAAACCATAGTCAGACACGTTTCTGGGATTAATCTGGGCCCAAAATCCAATCAGAACCTTCCAGATATTCTCCATCAGTTGGTTTTCTTCATTAGTTGCTGGTGCAAATCTAAGGCCAACCCACAGTCGGCTGAAAATGGACCTTTCTCCAGGCTTTGTGTCAATATAAGGATCCATGTGTCCTCCTCCCCCCTCAGTCTAGAAACCTGAGCCGGGTCGGGGCGGGCCGGGCCACTCGCTGCACAGCGGGATTTATCACCGATGGGTACACAGGGAGGATAAATCTCTGATCTGCATCGTCAGGTTCACACAGACCGTAAATCTAATACGTGCAACTTTTTCAGCAGAGGTCCGTAATGGAAAGAAGCTTAGGTCATCACTCTGAAGTTCAGCTGCTCAGAGTTAAAGTGCTGAAACTCCAGAAGAACCACAACCTCTCTAATGGATCTCTGATGGGTCTCCGTAACACTGAGAGGCTGGGAGTGACATCAGTCTGAGCTGCAGGCAGGAGGAGGAGGACCTGAGGTCCCATCAGTGGAGATCAGAGACAAAAACTCAGTGGCCTCATGAACCAATCTTATGAACACAAAAAAAAAACATGCAGCGTTGGCATCTCCAGAAATGAACATGTGAAAATGTGAAGTAATTCACACAGATTTAGAACCTGAACATGTTGGGCAGCAGCTCAAACTTCTTTAAATGGAAGAATAAACAAATAATAAAGCACTGAAACTCACCTAAGTACACATAAATCTTATTTTTTTAACTTAAACCTAAAAAAAGACACCCTCATCTGTTTGTTGCTCTGATTTTTAATATAACACCGTTTATCATATAATATAAAAAGCATCCGGATACGCACTTGTATATTAGGATTTGGTTTGCATTGCAACAAGTGAGCTCAATGGAACAGATGGACAAAATGTAATAAATAATTTAGTATTATTATTATAATCATTATAAAGTACAACTCTTTATTTTCTAGTTTACCTGATGTCACTAAAGTACACAACAGAAACTAGACTCAGCAGTAATGAAATGAAATGAAATCGTAATAAACCCATTTATCTTAGCTTTATGTTTCTCTTCCACCAACATTAGGATTAGCAATTCATGGAGGGAATTAACCCCAGATATTAAATTTACTTTAGATATTAACTCCATAGGAGGTTTCCTACAAAACTTACTGTGCAAACATTTTTTGATCAAGTAAACAAAGTATAGTGTTCAAACAACAGCCGCCAGGGGTTATTTGGGGGAAAAAAGAAAATAAAACTTGAAACAGGGGTAGAAGTTAAAGCTTTAAATTACCTTAAGTTTAAAAATAAAAGAATTTATCAAAAAAAAACATTTTGGAAAATGTGTCTGAATTTCCAGTGTTCAGATTTAATCATTTCTCCTTACTGCAAACGTTCACCACGGGAGCTGTGCATCTCTTGTAGATGCCGCCCCTGGTTCCTGTCTGGGAGCTCCTGACATCCAGCCGAGATCTTCTATAGGTTGGGGTGTCCTGAATTCTACTAAGTCAGTTCAGATCCTTCTGGAACATTTCCTGGATGGAACCGGTCACCAGGGGTTGATCTGGTTCTGCTTGGATCCGAATGATTAAAGGAGGAACTGTTTACTGTAGAAGCCAACCAATCAGAACCCATTCTAACAGCAACCTTTTGTGATGTCATCATCCAGATCCAGCAGCGACCCAGCAGCTGATCCAGGAGCAGTTTGTTCCTTTAGCTCAAACTGATTAAATCAAAAGTGTTTGAAAAGCTGCCGTCTCCAGTTCTCCCAGTGTTTCCATTAACTCACACACCGACCCAGAACCCTGTGTTTGCTTGGCATCACCAGGACAGCAGCTGGACACCAGCCGCTCCACAGCCCTGCTGAGTGCTCGCTTGACCTTTAGCAGAGATCATCTTCCTTCTGCTGTAAATTGTTCAGGTTCAGTGAGACCGTCTGGTTCTACAGAAAGTTTGGATTTAAATCCTGTTCTGTTCCTCTTCGGTCCATTTGTTTCAGTCCTAATTGGACACTATCAGATTTCTTAATTTTTATTTTTTAACAAATCTTTTTAAAAACCGCAGGAACTGACTGAAGAATGAGAATAAATAATAAAAAAACTAGAATTTAAACCAAAATTACTCAGAAATAAATAAAACCCCTGTAAAAGAAGCAGATTTAATAAAATGGAATCCACAGCTTCCGCCATGTCCTTGGAACCGCAAATGCTCTGATCCGGTCCGAACCACAGGGAAGAACAAAGGTGCTCAGTGGAAGAAAAAAACCAGATCAGGCGATGAAATCAATGTTGATGTTTTGTATAACTGTAGAACAGGGGCCATCAAACTTCTTTCTCCTCAAACTAATGTGGGATCTTCAAGTAGCACCATAAAGACAAGCAATAAAAAAACAATATTATGCCTATTTTGTTATAGAAACAGTGGAGATACAACAGTTTATTATGGGCAGTTTGAATGTTTTTATGTTTTTACTTCCGCAGCTACATTCATTTTATGTTTATAGTACAAAACTCTAATATGTTGTACTGCAGAACTTTGCAACCAAAAATGATCGTTGTTCAGAGAAACAGATGAGTCCATTTACAAATGAATATTAGTAATTTTAGTAAAGTGAACTGCTCTGCAATAAGAAAAAAAACTGGACTTTATTAAAAGCAGCAAGAACATTAGCAGCTCAGTGTAACTATCGTATTGCTAATGCTTGAGATGGGAATATTTTTATTTCTAAGAAGCCAAAGATCCGAGTGTTTGGCTTGTAATGTCTGACTCAACAGATGACGGCTCCAATCTGAGATCATTTTCTGCATCTAGCTTGTTTCTATGCTCTCATTTAGTCAAGGCGAGGGATGAGCAGTCTCTGTAACACTCAGACAGTAGAAAGTACACAGCTTTTGTAGAAGGGCCAGAGTACTCCCTTGTCTCTTTGTCCAAACCTCTGACAGTGTTTGTTTGTATTGCTCACTAAAGATCCTTTTACACGTCACCAAAGTTTCCAGCAACACAAAAAAGCAGCTAGATTTGTGGCTAGTCGACTGTTCTGAGAAAAAGTTACTAGAGGGGTTTAAGGAGCTGCTAAATATAGTTGGCTTAAGTGCCAATGCAATAACTGGCTTATAAGAGGGTAATAAAAGGTTATAAATTATTTAAGATAAATAAATGGAGATAATTTGTTCCAAATTAGACCAGCACACATTAAAAATCTTTATTAAAAATGATTATTTCCCTTTTATTAAAAACGCCTTTTCACTTCCTTCGTACCTCTAACAGCGTATACTAAATGTACCACTTCTGGGGATGAGTGGCGTATAAACATGCAGCCATATTTATTAATCGAGCTTGGACTTAGAGAGAAGGTAGTTCATCCTTGGTTATTCTCATTCAGCTCCTTCTAATTAGCTGTGAGGTCTGCTATGGTGCCTTCAGGGATCACAGGAAGATCAGATTTTTGCTCAGCATACCCGCTACGTTCTCTTAATGTTGGTTCTTGGTTGGATATGGGTCACGATGTTGGACAACCAAAAGCCAATGTTTATATAACATCAAACGCTGACGTCAGGTAAAAGTCTTCTTCTGTCAGGAAGTTGTTGCCTCGTTAGGATGTAAATTTTTAAATGAGAGCAGAAAACTTGAGGATTCTCAGCGTGATAAAGACACGTTTCTGATTTATGGACTGCTCCTGTCCTCCACCTTCAGACCTTCTTCCATGTCCTCTGTGTGCGACCCCCCCCAGCTAGTGGAGGCTCTGCTGCCTCCCTCTGCTGACCTATATGCACCCCCCTCCTTTTCATGCTAACAACAGGATTAACATCACAGGATCTGGTTTCCCTGCAGGAATTCTGCTCAGTGGCCCAGTTTTCTGCCTAAACAACATGAGACCAAAGTTTGGAGATCAGAACCTCCCTACAGGGTCCAGACTCATTGAAAGGTCACATTTCAGGTTCTGACAGGTCCTGCAGGACATTGCAGGGAGGCAGTGACCTTACAGAGACGGCCTTAGACTCTCAGCAGCATCTTGGAGTAAAATATCCTTCCTGCTGCTGCTGTGGTTTGGACAGAACAGAGCTGCAGTCTGAACATGGAGAACCTGCTGGAACCTGCTGTTAAACCACATCTGCAGCAGACAGGCTCCTCCTTCATCTGGTTCTAAAAACATCTTCCAGGCGAAGGAACGTCTGTCTGTTAGCTAGAATCTTCCAGGAAATGGTCCTTAAATGTTGGGTGGGACCGACCCCCCTGGACCAGGTTGGTGTGTTCCTCACAGAAAGCTCCTTCAGAACCACAGGACTAGCAGTTTGTCTGTGTGAGCCGCCTAAGATCTCCAATTCAAAACCTGGCTCAGATTTCTAACAGAAACCATATGCAGAGAACAGAACCAGGTTCCTGGTCTGGAACTGTTCTAATGTCATAGGTGTGGATTTTAAATTTCCATTTGAGGGCTTTAGAGACTATTGTGGTGTTGTTTCCATGGTTACAGACTGAGATCAACAGTGAAAAGCAAGTTGGAGTTGTCCAGGTTGGAGGCATCATCATACATGAACAATCAGAGGCCCTCTGCAGCTGATAGACAACAGGAAAAATCCACAGTCGATGTGCAGCTCAGTCTCATCAGATATTGTTGGTACTTTATGGTGTTTTCAGCTTCACTTCCTCACGTTCCACCTCCAATTGGGCCGTTTCCTGGTTGGTCAGGAAGCTCTGAGGATGTACTGTTGTCTCTCTTTAAGATGTCAAGGGTTCTGACTTCAGGCTTTCTGTTGAAACGTCGTCATCTCTGTGGTGTTTGGGCTTCCTTTGTATCATCTGGTCTGAAATGGGAATAACAGGAAGTTATTCTAACTCAGTTTCTACAGGTTCCTTCCAATGAAAGCTGCTTCTGCTGTTTGCTGCTCAGCCAGTAAAATAATCGTAACCCTTTATCATCTAAATTACCATTTTTGGTAGCTTGGATATAAACGCAACCACTCATGTTAGATTAAATCTTAAATTAGATTAAAAACTATCAACATTAAGGTTCTGAATGATTCTTTTAGAAGCACCCTTTGGATTTTTTTTTTTACCATATTAGTGTTAAAGACTATTTTTGTAATTACACTGACCTCGATTTGCTTTGAAAATACAATTTTTTTTTTCAAATGTTACTTTTATAACATTTGAAAAAAAATATACAACTTGTTCTCTTGTTCTGCTTTTTTCAGCCAACCAGTGAGGAAGATCTCTGCCCCATTTGCTACGCTCACTCCATCTCTGCCGTCTTCAGGCCCTGCTCGCACAAGTCTTGCAAGTGAGTCCAAAGATTGAAACGCAGCACATCAGGATCCCTTTAACCTTGCTAAAAGGTCACAGTGAACATATGCAACTGTCCCAAAGCATTTTAATGTCAACAAGGATGCAGAATAGACTTTATTTTGTTTAAAAGCACGGTTGAGAGCACAAATTCTTGCTCCGAGTACTGATATCTGTCACGGTTACAGCCCACTTTATTGGAATGAAGTGGCAAGAAGTCTGACAGCATGTAAGAGCGACATACCCTGAAAGTTTTACATCTCTGGGGGATTCTAACTTCTTATCTTCTTTTATTCTATTCATTGTATTTCCATATTCAGTGATTCCCGTTTTGCTATATTTTATAAATCTAAGTTGAACAAAGTGCACTCAGACTAATTTTGTTTATTTAGGCAGTATTTATTACAGCGGACACAATAAGAAATTAACCACTGTCAGCATATTGCAGTCGTGTCTTTTTGGCATTAAGCACAAACAATGTTCAGTTAAAGTTCTCTGAGGGAGTAAAAAGTTTTTATTTACATTCTTTTATTGACAAAAAAAAAAAATCTGTAGAAAATTGATTGATTTAAAATACAAAAAGTCTTGCAGATTTGCTCAGATAAAAAGAATATTAAAGCAAATGATGCACATTTTTCTAGATTTATTTTGTTCCTTATTTGGAAAAATGAAATGCTTCTATTCAGCTTTATTCTGCTTTCTGCTTATTAATGTGCTCATTCAATTCTGCTCCTAAGTAGAAATCACCAGATGTTGGTGGACCGATTTGCAATTTATCAAAATAAATACAAAATACGATCGTTCAAATGTGAAAATAATATTTTGGACTGTACATGTTCAATTTTCAGAATGTTTTGATTGTTTAAGGAAAAGTTGCACCTTAGTATTTGCTGTGAACCTACATAAACTTAAATAAACTTAATTTAAGCCTTTTGCAAATTGTGATCATGGGGCACCTAAAGTTACTTTGAAGGCAGTAAACTGCCCTCTAGCTGCACTTTGGACGCCTCTGCAGAAGGTGATCCTCTTTATACAAGAGAAAACGAGTTGATCAATAAGAACAATCAATTTTACATTCATTTGTTAGTCAACAACTTTCATCTCCAGTTCAGACGGTTCCCAGTAGATCCAGTTTAGTGTGGTCCTTATGGTGTAGATCTATACCAGTGAAAAAATATTGATCTTTTATGTTCTTTGTGCAGAGCCTGCATCAACCAGCATCTGATGAACAACAAGGACTGTTTCTTCTGCAAGGCCACCATCACCGGGGTAGAAGATTATAACAAGCCCTCCTCCTCTTAACACATCAACACACACCTGAAAATACACACCTGACCTAGACAAAGCAGAACCCCTCCAACACCCAGCATGAAGACGTTTGCAGAGTCACAAGCAGCCAGTGAGCCCCCAGCTCGATCAAACCGCTGGAAAGAACCTTTATTTTGAAAGAGCCGAGGTGTTTGTGTGACACTGAAAGCCACTCTGACTGCAGACTGTTCTTCACCCTCAGGATCAGAACACAGTTTGTTTTATTGGACCTTCTTCTTCATCAGACACAGCTTTTTCTTCTATAATCGTCTCATTAATAAGCTGTAGTATCAGAACCAAGCTTGGTTAAAGTTCCACTTTAGTGTAAGGAACCTCTGTAGGTCTCCTCTGATGACTTCAGCTGTAGTCAGAAATAAAATCTGTTGAAGCTGTTGGAGAACAAACGGAGGAAACACTGAGAACTGCAGGGGTTCTTTACCTCTTACCTCAGATGACCGATGCAGATCCAGTCTCTAAGGTGCATCAGGTGGTTGGCTATCATGAAGCAGTGTGAACCCACAGACATACCTCACACAGGTGTTCTGGCTGAGAAGAGGCTCCACCCCCCTGCAGTGGCCTCTTTGAATGTTGCGTTTCTATGGATACCAGCTGCCGTTTGGCTTCGTGGTTGTTTCCACAGTCCAGGAAGACGAACTAATAACAGAGCTGATACCCAGAGATGATCCAGCAGAATGAGTCCTAGTTCCTGCAGCACTTGAACGCATCACAGGTTTAGCTTCTAAGCTCACGTGCACGCTCATACGTGCACTCAGAGAACAGCTAGTGTGGGAACTGCCTGATGTGGGAAGTGAAGAGGAGCTCGGTCTGCTCTGACAGATTTTTGGATCAGAACACAAACTGGTTCTGTCTGTTCCTGCAGTTAAAACCTAAAAAGCAGAGGTCAAATCCAGGCTCTGCTGTTGTTCTGATGGTTTAAAGGTTCCTGTAAGGATTTCTGTCCTTGGTGGAACGGATGTACCAATCGGATCTTCCTGGGTTCTGCTCTGATTCTCTTAATGTTCTGATAATCCTGGTTCTATTAGCTTCTTCTTTCCTTTGACTCAGACAGCTGAAGGTGGTCCCTCTAACCTGGTGGTTCTGAGGTTCTGAAGGTTGAACATTAACATCTCCTCTGAGTGTTTCGGAGCAATAATACCGCCACGGATCTGTTGGTTCTGATCGGGATGTGTTCTGTTTGTGTGAAAGTTTGAACATATCAAATCTGTAAACTCATTAAATTATTCTGCTGAAGGAAACCATCGGACTCTGTGTTCTCACTTTTGGTCTGAAGAGTTCTGTTGGAACTGCTGCTTACAGTGAAGGTCCCACACTGGACGTTCCTGAGGTTCTGTTCTGGTGGTGGACCTCCAAAGGCTGCTGATTATAACCAGTGGTAGGTTCTGGATAGCATCAGTGGACCATCACAAGCTGTGGGAAGAACTGGATCAGATAAGAGTCCAGAGTGGGTACAGAAGGTTCTGTACGTGGTTCTGATTAATCTCTTCTTGTCCAGAAGCTGACACCACTGGAGAGTTTTATAGACCGAGACAGAAATAGCTGCTAACTGATGAAGAGGAGGAGGAGGACTGTTCAAGGACACGGACGGCTCTGGGAGTATTTATAGCCGAACCGGAGCGATCCGTTTCTCCTGATCGATGGAGGAGCAGAACATGACCCGTCCTCACATGGAGTGAGTGTTGGAGTTAAAGCAACTGGGTCAATGACACCAACGGGACGCTTCACCCGCTGAGAGCTGCAGAACCTGCTGCAGTTTAACGCACAGTTCTCAGAACCGGTTCTGTTTGGCCTGGAGTCCACTTGTACCTGAGGATTAAAGCTGCAGTTCGTACAGAAACGGATCACAGAAGCGCCATGAAGGAGCTGAGCTAAACTACACTTTAGTCTGTCCATAAAGTTACCACAGCAATACTCTGGGTCAAGGATGCTTTTTAATGATTTTAAATGAACTGTTTTTTTTGTTCATTTAAATTTAAACTAATCAGAACATAAATGGGATTTTGTGGTAAAAATCTTTTAAATGGTTTCGTTTGTAAACGCTGCCACCCAGTGGTCAGAGCTGGAACTGAAGTTTGTGGCTGCCCAGCACTGAAATCTGAAAACATTTGAATCAGGAGGTTCCTCTTCAGCTCCTGCTTTAGATCAGCGCTGATGTTAGAGAAAGAAATGGGCAGCTTTTATTCAGATATTTAATCTGAACTCATTCAGAACATCCTGGAGGTCATCACTTCTCCCCCCCTATATATCCAGCACCTCCACACTAACACTCTTGGTTTCTAGGGTCAACTTCTTTGCTCCTCCTTCACACTTGACAGCTCCGGTATTGGTTCCTCTATTATTTTACATTCTATTTTTGTTTTCTGTATTTTATTCGTATTACTTTTTCAGATAAGGTGACATATTATTTAAAATGGGCCTTTTAAATAAAATTGTATCAATATAATTTTCTGTGCATCGATCACAGTAATAACTGTGCAAATACTGGATTCTAGGGGAGTTTACAGTTCAGTCCATCAGGATTTAGGCCAAAATATTGAGCATGGAGATATACAACTATATTAAATTTAGGGTTAAAGCTATACACATGTGCATTAAATGTTTGACTCCATCAGAATTCCACTCTGCCTTTGATTACAGGGAAGTACTGATAGTCTTAATTAGAAATGCGTGTCACCGGACCTATTTAGTTTTGATGCAATTAAATAATTAAGATAGAGGAACACAATTTAACTTTTAATAAAGGCACTGATAATAAAGCAGCCTGTATGTTGCAACAATAAACTACTGTCTGAATGTTAAAAACTAAATGGTCAGATGAAAATCGTCTCTCCCCACATGACACTTTCTGGGCTTTACAGTCTGCTTCTCTGTCCTACTGCGCCATTTACTGTATCATTAATCAATGTTGGTGCCAGAGGACGAGTTATGAGGGAAAAAAATCAAATTAAAGAAGCAAATTTGACCAAAAGGACCTCTGTAGACTGGGAACAAAAGGAGCAGACACTCCATCATTCTGTTTAAAGGAATCAGTTAAAGCATCTGCTGAAAGATCTCTGATGTTCATCATCTAAGGTTCTTATCTAAGGCCGATAATGCAATGCTCCTGTGATCTTCACCAGCTGAAGAAGGTTTTCCCTCCTAGGATTCCTGTGATTATTGATGTTTAGTCGAATGTGTGGGTCAGTCTAATACCCTAATAACAGAGCAGAGAAACTCAGAGCTCTATTAAATGTTTTTAGTGACAACAAGCATCGTTCCCTGAGTACCAACTGCAATATACCAAGGCTCAGCTTCCATCCTGGGAGACACCAAGGGTCAGTTTCTATCCTGAGAAATACAATTTCTACTATCAGAATATTAAATAAAAACAAAAATCTATCAGCTGATGGGTAACTAGATCTCAGTACTCAATGAAAATGAGTTGAAAACAAAGACCTTCTGAAGTAAAAACAAAAACCTCATAAAATAATAGACTTTCTGCTGATTAGATGCTCCATGTTCACAGTGAAAAGCCAGGCTTGGTATGATTTAGAAAAACACAGACACACAAATAAAAAAATAATTTGAAAAAATATTGATTAAAAAAGAGGATTTATGTACACTTCAATCTCCGCTTTGATCACTGTGCTGCTCACACCTCCAGCATCTTCCTCTTCTGCCTCTACATCCTCAATAAGCTGCCAGTTAAACAGACCTGCTTCCAGAATCAGCACAGACTCATCAAAACACTGAGCAATAAATGAATCAGAAGAAATTCCAACGTAGAATAAAACCAGGGAACCAAATCTGATTGGGTTAAAGGCCACGGAGAAAGGATGAGTTTAAAGAAAAAACTAAACCACCAAAAGTAGACAATCGGATGATCTCTTCCTGAGAAGGAACTTTAAGGAAAAAGAGGAATTAAAATTGGCACAAAAGGTTAAAAATTAAGTTTTAAATTCTAACATTCAATGTTTTGATGCTGACCACAAGGTGGCAGTGTCTCCCCAGAAATGGACCGCTCAGATATCCACTGACCGAGCCAGGCCAGCTGACAGTCCATAACCCCCCCCCCCACCCCAACTATTTGGTAAAAAAAGGTTATTTAACTAGAATTAGGGGTTAAACATAAAAATATAGTTAATCTTTAAATCCATTAATCACACACCATTAATTTGATAAATGAACTATTATTTAATGTATATTAATATATAGCCAAAGGCTGTAATCAAAAATGGATTTCTCATTAATTGACAGTCTGGCTGGGCCATAAATGACTGTTGGTCCACCGGGCGGCAGCCCTGTATGCCCAATGGCCAGTCCAGCCCTGTTTGGTTCAGTGAAGAGATACAAGGGAGCAGAACCGGGTCTTTAGCTCTTAGCATCAGATGAGTAGCTCTTCTGGCTTTTCTTTTCCCAACCATAGAAACCTGCCTCTTAAGGTTCCTATGAAGATGTTAAGAATTTGGAAAAAATATCATGCATAACAATAATGCTATCATTATTTTCTGATACCAATAATACCTCTGATTGGGTTAAAGACCAAAGAGAACAGAAAATGCTGGTTATTGAAATTTCCATCATCAGAACAACAGACCCTACAGTTGTTAAACATTTTAAATGATGGATTGATATGATTTTTTATTCTTTCTGTTTCTGTTCAGGTTGGTTATTCTTTGAAGCAAATGAAGCAAATATCTGAAGGTTTCTGTTTCTGTTTCACGTCTTCCAAGCTGCCTGAAGATCTGCTGGGAAACAATGTTATTAACAGACCAGTGTTTGAACTGCGTTGATCTGCTAATGTTTTCTGCTGCAGAGAAAAGCTCAGGTTGGCTGGAAGTCAGGCATCCAACTTAATTCTTCCTTCAAGCACAGATGGAAACGTCATCAACAAAACACGAGAACCTACCTACCGACCTTCTGGCATCTTTAAAGCTTCTTCAGCTCTTATCTGGTTTTCATGATGGTTCCAACTCTTGACTGATGGTCAGCACAGACCCAGACCCAGAAGAGAGCAGCCTTTGAGCTGTTTATTGGGTTTAAGAGGATTCTGTTTGCTCATCCAGTTGGTGCCTGAAGATCTGATGTTTTCAGATCAGGATGGAAAGAAAAACTGAAATGCTGAGCTAATTTCTCAGGGTCGTGTTTTGGTAACGATCCAAAATGTTTGCAGCAGTTTCTGTAGTTTTCAGCGGAGTTTATATCAGAAGTGAGGATGAATGGACGCACTGATGTTATCCCTCTGAGCTGCTCTTTTTCTGAGTCTTTAATATGAATAAGTTCATGTTTGTGATTAGTTTTGGTCATTTTTTCTGCCATTAGTGACTCTGTTCATCGAAACATCTGTAAATAGGAAGCTGGAATTGGCTGATAGATAAAACAGCAGATATAGATTCTGTTGGATCAGGGTAATTCTGATGTTGTCAGATCGGTTTTCCTTTCTATGACCTGTCAGATCTCAGCTCCTTATTGAGATATTTTTGTCTTTTCTGTATGTGATGGTTGATTATGTCCTGCTTTGATTGGTTCAACGAATCGATTGAAGCGGTTGAAAGCGCCCAACAACCGTGAATGGCGATGAGGGACACCAGGAAACACCAGAACAACATCCATCAGCTTGCTGCCTGGATTTTTACATCTTTATTAAATCTGAAAGAAGTCTGAGCTTTTATCGTGATGAAAATCAGATCTTCCAGCCTCCAGTCCCTGAGCAGGACCCTGAACGCCACACAGCAGCTCATGGCTGATAATCTGGTTAGTTTGCAGTTTGTTTGTCTCTATAAGTTCTTCTGACTCCACAGCAGAGCTCTGAGTTCCACATTAGAGCAGCCTTTAAATTCAGAGATATTGGTTCTGCAGAAGTGTTTGCAGGCTGTGATCAAGGCGGCTGAAAATGTTTAGCTCCTCTTCTGTTCAGAATCAGAGAGGCTGTTTTTGTAACGAGAAGCTAAGGCAGACCGAGAGCTCTGCTAAACACAGGCTGGGATTATTCCTCCTACAGGCACCTCCTGCACCTTTTGCACTCAAAGATAATTTCAAACTTGTGTTTCTTTTCTTTTTCTGACAGGACCATCAACAACAATGGCTGTTTCATTTGAAATGTATGGATTTTAGAGGCGGGCCTGCTCCGCTCTGTTCAGAAAGTGGTGAGGGGAAGATTGGTGGCCAGCTGGGATCAAGGTGGCAATCATTTATTTCCTTTTCTTCCAGCACTTTCTCCTCCAGCGAAGGTGAAGTTGTTGTGACAAATGGCCTCCACCGCCGTTAGCAGCAACAAAGGAAATACAGCCGTCCGCCTGTTCTATAAGTCATGAAGACAAGATGGCGGAGCGGCTCAGGTGCAGGGAGGTGATGGATCACCGACACGCCGAGACTCATTTCTGCTCCAGATGAAACACGAGAAGTTCCTCACTTTGTTTGGGTTGATCTGCCTCCTGAAAACACATCTGCATCTGAGCTTCATATTCAAAATGCATCAGCTCTAGATTTGTGTCTCCTGTGTCTCATGTAGCGGCAAACTTATACATGGAAGAAGTGGAAAGCTCTACACTCATACATGGTGGTCACTGGTTCAGATACGTGGATGACCAAGACCAAGGACATCAACACTTTCACAGACCACCTCAACGCTGTGGACAGAAACATCACGTTCAACCGGGAAGATGTGAAAGATGCCAACGTTGCTTTCCTGGACTGCGTGGTTCACAAGTCAGGACAGAACCAGAAGAAAACTGGATTAGAACCCTTTATGCTCTTGCTCATACATGTGGTGATGTTCTGATGTTCCAGGTCCTCAGTTCTGATCCAGCAGTGCAAATACAGTGCAGTATCTCCTTTAAAGGAACAGCTGGTTCTTATGAAATGATTAAATTGGACCCAAATGTACTGATTGAAAATGGTTGATGTCTTGAACATGATGGCTTCCTGGATCAGAACCAACCAGTAGCTGAGCTCAGACATGTTTTTTTATGCTGGCAAGGACTCAGTAAACTCCTCTCTGAGTTTCAAAGAGTTTAACTCCTCTTTCTTCACCTCCCTGCTGTAACTGCACCAGTAAACTGAAATGAAGCCGACCCAGTTAAGCCTGGTTCTAAACTCTGATCTGAGCAGTTCCTCTGAAAGAATTTATTTAATGACTTAGATTAGTATCGGATCAGTCACAGACTGCATAGCCTCATTATGTAGAACCAGAACCTGCAACAGACGAAGCTCAATCTGAGCTTCAAAAACTGATCTAAAATTAAAACAATAACTTTTTAAAAAGTGTGTTTGCTCTTCATTTGAACAGGAAACTAAAATCATCTGACAGCAGATATTCATATATAATTATATATATATTCAACACTTTTTCTTCCTGCAGATAATTGTACTCATCTACTCGAATCAAGTGCAAACAAAATCCAAGTTCTATCAAAATGTGTCATAGTTTTACTGCACTTTCTGCAGTGATCCTGTTCTAAGATACACATCAGTGCTGCAGGTTGTGCAGCTTATTCTGTTGCATGTTTCAACTATGATCGCAGCGGTATTCTAAGAAAGCTCTACGCATTACATTGAACAGGTCGTATCATTTTGTTCGACTTTGAGACCCAGTTTTTTTTACACCGGTAAGGAATTTCTTTTGATAGCTACAGCAGAACACAACAAACAACATGTGAACATGAGACACATGTAATTTAAATATAGGAAGGAAGAAAATTCCAGATCCAAATAGCATTCACAGAAACTGAGAAGTACTTGAAGCAAAAAGCAGTGATCAGCATTGAAACCAGCAATGAGAGCTTTCAATGACCATGACCAGAACAGCCACGGTCCACTGACCATTACACATGTCTCTTTGTTGGTGATGTGATGATCAACTGTTCATGTGCTGCTCAGTTCTGGTTCTGATGGACCGTTGAGACTCTAACAGGGTTTGGCTAAAGTCTGTCCATTAAGCTCAGCACCAAATTAGCTCCTCGTTGAGCTTTTAGAAGATGATCCTTCAGGAAAACTATTAAAATCCATTTGTTAACTTCTTTGTTTTTCTGTTCAGTTTAGGACCGGTGCTGGTTCTGACATCAGAACCCAGCCAGCCTGTCCCAGAAACAATTTAATCCTCCTATATCTTGATCTCAGTCTCAGGAACATTAAGGGCCACCTCCACTGCTTGGAGGAAGTTAGCTTTGGGAATAGACTGGAACCAGAACATTTATTGCAGATGATTCTGGAGCAGGAAGTTCTGAAACAGGAGCCATTTTGGTTTTGAATAGAACCAGATCCATCTTTATCAGAGGTTAGAGATCCTTAAACATTGTTCTGGAGATTCAGCCCAACATTGTGTTTGATTTTCAGAGTTTTTTCTAGTTTCTAAGGATGAAAAAGTCTTTTATGTCAATTTTTGTAGATTTGATCAAAATGTTCAATAACGAATATCAACACAATTAATTGATACATCAAGTGTTTCTTCCTGTAATCTGGTAATCCTTTAATCCTGCAATGTTCTGATAGATGGAAGCTAGAGTTCTTCTCAGCAGAACCAAACTTCTCCAGAACGTTCCACCTGATGATGCTTGTTGTGTCTAAAATGCTGTCGGCGCAGTAGAAGCTCCCATATGGGTTCTTTTCCTGGGCTGCTCTGATGTTTGGGTCCTCGCAGCCTTTGGTCTGAAATGTTGTCCTGGTTCCTTTCTGCTGAAGCTGTGACAAAACCAGTTTCCAGCATGATGGATCGTCTCTCTGTCTCTAAACAGAACAAATGGAGCTGAACACACAGCAGTGACAGCCTCTTCGCTCTGCCTGTGATTGGTAAACCGGGTCAGGCTTCACAGGAAGCTAAACATCCTGCAGGAAATGTCAGCGTTAGGTCCTGACAGGTCATGTCAAGATCACAGAACCCTCTAAAGAGACAATTTTAGGTCTTATTTTTACGCTGCTGCAGAGGGAAAGATGTGTTTGGGTGTCTCTCCATCACTCTGGGCTCAATAATCAGGATTTCACCTGAAAAGAAACCAAATCTCCTGAACTGAAGAACTGTGACCTTCTGGTGAAGCTACCAGGGACTGTCTTCTAGTGAGGCCTTCTGATGCCTCCTCAGGTCCTCTGAAACAAACCCACACTGAGGACCACAGAGCTTGGATCACCTCCATCCTCTCCTGGTAGAACAGGAAGAACAAATCAGTGCTTCTTATCACTAATTAAAACCAACTTCTTAAGGACCAAAACTTTATCATATCTGAAAATTTGCCAAACCTTTGACACGAAAATCGGAAAAATGACTTTTAATCCAGTTTTATTTTAATACTGAATAAAGTGGTACTTCCTGTGTTCCTTGATGCATGGTTTAGTTCGGACCCATTAGCCTCGTCCTACAGCTCGATCAGCTGCATTTATAATTGAATTCATATCTGTGGTCCTCAGCTCCTGGAGGAGCACAGAGATTTTACTCCTAAAACAGGAAATGAATGAGTTTTAATTATGCTGCGTGTTCCTGGTGTTATCAGGCGCTGGCCTGTGTGTCTCCTCCACAAACTCTGCTGCGTCAGATTAAAGTGACGCTCTCAGACTTAATTACTGCTCTAAATTAATTTGTTATGAATTAATGAGCTTTACAGGAGAACCTGGGAATGAATGAGAGCAGAGTCCATCACAAACACAGACAGGTCTGACAGGAGGTTCAGACGTGCAGACTGACGGTGAGGAGACAACAGGACAGCAGCAGACAGCGGAGCTCCTGCTCGGAGGATCAGGAAACATCTGAGATGAACAAGGAGAACACGATGGAAGCATTCAGTAGGAAAAACTTTCTTCAGCGGCTTCAAAGGCTAAAACTAGATAATAAAACAAACTTTGCTGAGATAATTAGAGCCCAAAAATAAAAAGATCAGGAGATCCTTCCACTTTCTCTGACTGTTTTCCACCAGACCCTTGAATTTAGGTTTTATTCCAGCAGAACCTTCTAAACAAAGATGCTTCCATCTGGTTCGTCCCACTTTTCCTTTTCTTCTTCAACCTTCAGCTACATCCCATTATGGAGCCTGGTTGCAAGGACCGCTTCCTGACAACAGAATCTGAATCTGGCCTGGTTCTGTTCAGCCGTGGGACTTTCTGTTCTTCTTGTATAGATGATCCATTTGGTTCTGGTTTCTCTCCTAGATCTTCTCTCTTTCTCTTGTCTGTCTCAGATTTCCTCTGTTTGTGTTTTCCTCCCAGATGAAGGAGCCATTGCTGGAGCCAACCTTTCACTTTTCTCCAGCATAGAAAGTACCCCTGTTCAGTGCCTCTGTGTTCCTCTAGTTTTCGTCTGCTCAGATACCCGGCAGGTTGTACCAGAATGCCGTTCATCCTGAGCCTGGTTCTGGTTCTGCTCCATGTAGGCTCAGTACGCTGTTTGATTAGAAGTGAAATGAAGTATCTGCCTTTAATCTGCCTGATTCTATTTTTTTGTTTATTAGATTTGTTTAGTAGAAAAAACCCACTCCACTGTTCTACGTTCTGTCTTCTGGTTTGGGTGTAGGTTGTTTCTCCGTATTGTGTGAACACCGGATGTGTGTACAGCCTATCAAGGCTGCAGCAGTCGGTCGGAGGCTGATTTATCGGCACAGGCAGGCCTTAAACAACAGCAGAGGAAGATAAGTGAGGTCTGCATGAAATATGATTAAAGCACAGCCGTCCCCTCGCCTTTGATTCAGAGGAGCATGGTGCAAACAGCTCATCTCTTCCACCCACACTAGAGCACAAGAACACAGAGAGAGCCTCTTCACAAGGAGCTGCAGGGAAGGTTAAAAAGCTAAAACTGTGAGCTGAAGCTGATCCATGAGAAACCACATAAACATGACTCCAGCTGCTCAGAGGAGTCCTGTTCAGAAGCCTTGTCTTACATCAGCTTCCGGTTGGGATGCTGTACATCCCAGTTTACCCATCAACTGCTCTGAAATTTAGGAGCTTCCTCTCTTTTCTGGGATCCCTGGGACTCCGGGGTGGGATCTGAGTGGACTAGAAGCCAAAATAGAAATGATTGGATCCTTCCTCTGTGGACACATCAAGGATGCCAGGTTGGAGCATCAACATCCCAGCTGTGGTTCCCAGTTAAAAACCACAGAACCACATCAATGGGACAACAATCCTTGAACCTCTCAGCAGTTTTTAAAAAGCTACTCCTCTTCTCTGATGCTCTTTACAGGAAGAGTTTGAGCAGACTCTAGCTGCCCAGGAGACTGAGATCTGTTAGAAAAATATTTCAGGCTATAAAGTTTAAAAACAGACAAACAAATGAGGTGACTGAGAAGAGGAGGCAGAAATCCTAAGGAGTGCAGGGGAGCGACGTCACTGTTAGACAATGTAAAACTAAATGCATGAAGCTGTCCCAGAGCTCCTTTAGTGACAAACTGTTGCATCCTAGAGGCACAAATGAGCTCTTCCTCAGATTTTTCCTCCCAGCTACTATTAGACTTTATATTTCAGCAAACCCAGTAGTGTTTCCAACCATTATTGTACTGTTTTTAAGCTATATAAGAGGAAATGCTTTGCGGCCGAGAGCCGAGAGGGGGGGGGGGGGGGAAACCAGTGGAAACACTGGACTGGAGAGAGATCCATATTTGTCTTAGAAAAGGTTTTTGGTTTTAAATTGCATCATTCTATGAACTGGCTTTCATGTTTCTAACCTGGATATGACTTTTATTATTAATAGTTGTTTTCTTTTCTTCTGCTCCAGAGCTTAACATGGACAGTTTTATTCTTTTTAAATGACATGCAAGACTTTCCCCCCATTTCTTGCTTCTGCTACTGTCAAAGCTATTTGTCTAAATGACAGGAACAGACAGACACCTAACAGACCTTGACAGAGCTAAATTAAACTGGTGCAGATTTTTCTTTCTGAAGTGAAACATATAATCAATGCCTAAATCTTGATTTGCCTGGACTCAGACAATGCTGAGCAACAGGTGAGTAAAACTGCAGGTCTAACAGGTTTAAGCTCCACCCATCACCTGAGACACTGAGGAAACTGTAATGATTTCTAGATTAGATTCAACTTCAGAGTCAACTAGCTGCTTCATTTGATTGGATGCAACTGGAAACAATCTGCTCACACTCCACACACTGAAGGTGAGTTGGACCAAGAACATCACTGAGGGAGTTAGTAGAGGAGGGAGGCATGACTGACTGGAGCTTCTGTGTTTTCAGCTTCACTCAGAGACTAAATGGCTTCCAGGTCAAAGGAGGGTCTCTGCAGTCTGCACTCTGAGAAACTCAGACTCTTCTGTCTGGACCATCAGCAGCCAGTGTGTCTCGTCTGCAGGGATTCAAAAAAACACACTGAGCACAGATTCAGACCCATCGATGAAGCTGCTCAGCAACACAAGAAGAAACTTCAGGAAACTCTGGAACCTTTAAAGAAGAAGCTGGAGCTCAGGAAGAAAGTTCAAGAGGAGTTTGATCAGACAGCAGAACACATGAAGGTCCAGGCCCG
>JAUZNJ010053402.1:39709-58019 GCA_034780135.1 Jordanella pulchra | reverse complement strand
CCCCCCCCCACACACACACACACACACAGCTACATTCAGTTCACCATACAAAACCTTTTTTCCCCGCTTCAGGATTCATAATCCCAGAATTTAGATTCCCGTAGTTTACCTACTTTACCTACTTCGGTTGTTTCTTTGCTGCAACCTTGTTTCTGTTATTCCACTTAAGAAAACTGTGCAGTCAGTCCCTCTCAGACTAATTAGGTTATAATTTGTTTGTTTCGTTTCATTGCAATTTTGTTTTATCCTCCGTTTGTGATTTTAAACAATATATTATCAATATACAATATTTTATACATAATGTGATTCAGGTAATGACTAAAAACAATGTTTTTAATGCCAGCAACCCAATCTGAGCTCAGTACTAAATCTTAAGATTTGAATCGATTTTTGAAATTGGAATTGATACCCAGACAAACTAACAACCAATACCATCACGATCTAATTTGCTTTAATTAAAAAATATACAAAATAAAAATGGAAACCTTTCATATTCTTGAAAATCTTAGGCCTATTGTTAATCAGCTGATTTTTTTTATATTCTAACAAGTTCATTTAACCTTTCTATGTGCAGTGCCTTTAAAGTTTAAGTCTTTTAGCCTCAAACAAACATTCCACAGGGAGTTTCCTCTCCATCCAGAGTAGTTATGTTTTGGGGTTAAAAGGCAAAATAATTTAAAAGTTTTGTTTTCTTCCCTCTGTTTACTCTATCCCTGGTTGTGGTTACTGATGGTTGACTTACTTAAAATAAGACTCTTTATCTTTCTAAACCTTTGCTCAGAGAACAGGGTCTGGGATCAAATTTGAGGTACAAGGTCTTACCTGTCTCTCCATGTCTGCCTCTGCTGGTGCCTGTCTGTCAGGGCAGACAGCAGCGTTTCTGCCATCTCCCTCCTTCCTTCCTCCTCTTGGCCTTCCTCCTCCACTGTAGCCAGGAAAAGCATGGTCTGAAGATAACAAGACATTGGAAAATAAATGAGTAAAAGCAGCAGTCTCAAAGTAAAACAGCTGACATATAAACGATGCTTCAACATCCTATAAAAAATGAAGCTGAATCCAAGCTTTAATTAATATCACCCTGGATGTTTAAAAGCATGGAATTAGGTGGAAAGACAACCTGAAGTGATTCGTACAACCCTTGAGCTTCTATTCTCAGAGTAGAAATTACACAGCTTGAAGCTGAGACTCAATTATAACATCCTCGGGACGCCAGCATACAGTAAGTCTAGTATAAAGTCAGTTTCACATCAGAGGATGGGCAAATTACACCCAATATTAGAGTGTGAGTCAATTAATCGCGTCCTGCACAGCGCGGTGTAATGTGTGAGTATCCCCCTGTTGAACATGAATTACAGGCCAGCTTAAAGTGTGACGTGGCACATCACTGCTAATCAGAGACATCCTGGCAAACCTTCGCCTCCGAGCCTCTAAGCTGGTAGAGAGGGAGTCAAACGAAAAAGGATCTGGCAGCCCAAATTAAATGCAGCTCTGTCAGCCGCAGTCAAATCCCTCTTCCTCTTTACCCGTCACACATTTTCTCCTTCTCTGAATATCCTTAAATGCCTCCCCCCCCTCAACCGAACCTCTGAGAAGTGATGGATCTGTAACTGTGACTGACTCTGACGCCTTGTTAAGAACAGTCTCTCCCTGTCACATCCACCAGTCAAGCATGTTCATTTCTTCCCATTAACAGTGACTCCCCTACCCTGTCATCCAACCTCCCTTTAAAAAAAAAAACCTCTACAATATAAGAGAACCTTCATTTCTTCCTCATCACATTTTTTTATCCTTTTCTGACAATCCACCTGTCTGTCTTAATTCATGTGACTATGGCTTTGATTGTCTGCGTGCGTGTTTCCAAAGGAGATGGGTAATATGCTTACTTCCCTCTGCACCCCGCAGGACAGGTGTCAAAACACGTAGCGCTGTGTGAATGATTACACCCGACTCGGAGGAGACACCACAGATTACAGTGACCAGGAGGAGGCAGGGCCGGCTGTACTCCCTCTGCAAACTGTGTCGTTCGCTTTGGATCAAAATCTGTCCTCCCAGGATGAGTGACGTGCTGAGAAAGTACCGCAAAGTGTATTCAGACTGTATCACAGCCCCAGCTGGTAGACATCAAATTTCCGTGCTTCCTTTGTAACGCCCCATCAGCGTTTACCTAGAAACGCGGCAGAGCAGAGCAGACTGATTCGCGGTTGATCTGAAACCTGCTCTGTTGTGATTCTGAGCTTGTTTCAACTCATTTCAAAGTTAACTTACCAACAGGATGTATGAAAAGAAAAAAAGAAAGGATTAACAAAAATACACCAGGTAGAAGGTGGGGTATAGGATTTTGATAAAAGCACCGGCGAGGGATCGGTCCCAACCAAGTTTCTGTGAACAGATTCTGACACAACGCATTACAAAGACAAAATGTCACTTCTTCAATAACTGACTGTGTTTACACTTCAGAACATGCACAGTGCTGTAAAAAAGTTTTTCTACCCTTAACTTTTGTTTTACTTTGCTATCAAAGATTAAGATCTGCTATTGATCTCAGGATCTGTCAGGAATCGGCTGATATTTCTATTATTTCTTGTCCAGTCCATTTCTCAGAAAATCCCAGAAGATTTATTTTAATAACTTTAAAAAAAGTCAAAAGGTAAATATATTACAGGAATTAAATAATTCCTTTATATCTAACTGTTATATTAAATTTAATTCAATAAAAAAATACTTTATTTACCCCAAAGGGAAATTAAATCATAGTGCTATATTTCCAAAGTTAACTGTTAGGAAATTGTTAATATTTTTAGCTAACAGCTAATGCAACTGAACAAAATAAAATAACCAAGAATGTTGATTGTAACACAGTCATAAGGTTAATATTTCATAGAAACATGTCCAGGAAGCAGTCACCTTCCACAAGGATGGCAACTACAAAGTCTCCTAGCCAAAATTTTTAATGGAAAATTAAGTGAAAGGAAAAAGTGCAACTGATAAAGATGCAAAAGAAATAACAACATAAAAAAAACTGTAGGTTTGAGAGTGTTTTGATGCCATAAATGGATGGCTTTGGGGAAAAAAAAATCTTGTACTCCCTACATTAAACTCCTGGCGCAAGAAAGACAAAGTCAGAAGAGTCTTGCTAGGGAAAAATGATGTAACTGCTGTCTGCGGTCTAAAGTTGATTTTTTAGATAAAAGTAAACTTTGTATATCGCTTGGAAACCAAAGCGTAGGAGTCTCCAGGAAGAAATAATCTGATATGCTTGAGATCCTATGTTAAGTTTCCAGCATCATAGATGAGTTAGGAAGCCATGTTGTCTGCTGCACAGGGAGAAAACAGTAATTAAGTTCAGAAGCCTTTTTAGGACTGACAATGACAATGGATAAAAGTGGCAGTAAAGTGGCTTAATAAACAAATAAATATATTCCTTTTTAAAATTGATCATGAACTGCAAAGAAAATAATATAAACATGCCATTGTATGCAAACTATAAAGATACCACTGATGACCTCACACTACAGGAACAAACTACATGCCAAAGTTCTTGTTTTTTTTTGTTTTTTCTTTATATTTTTTTTTTCCAATTGCTTATTGTTTGAGAGCATGGATGTGTGTCTGATTCTGTCTGGTTGTTTTCAGCTGAGCGTCCTCTCACTGGAACCTTGTGCATGTGTGGTTGCGTGGCCAATCATGTGCACATATGATCTTCTGTTTAAAACACAGTGCTGAGAGAGGCCTTCAGGTTTAGCCCCAGGCTGATCCCCAGGCCATTCAGGAACCCCACTGCTTGTTTACTGGTCAAGCCTGGCCGTTGCCAGACCTCAGTCCTTTATCTTTTGGCTTATGTTAGCACAAATCAGCCCCTTCTTTACTTCTATTTACCCCTCGATGACAGTAGCTGTCCTCACAGTTCACCTCTATCAGCCCAGTGCTGACCACAGCTGTCCCACTGACCCTGGCTACATCCTGAGGTGAATCAGAGGACAAGGGGAAACTGGGTACCTCTTTTTCTGCTTCCCAGACCCCCAAAAATTCAGCTCCATCTATTTCACTACAAGATCGGCATAAACATTTCCGTCCCTCTGCACAGGCAGGATAGGTAAACAAACACGCAGGCAAGCTAAGGTGGTGTTTTCGTTCATGGAGAGAGCTAGAGTGATGATAGTGTTCCAAGTGGAGGCTGGCTGGAGGGCAGCCTGGGGCAGCTCACTAACACCTCGAGTCAGGACTGTATCTTAACACCAACAAGCATCTGTCTATTCCATCACATTTCTATCCTATAACAACGTGTCACTCATTCAACACGGAATAACACAATGGGAGGACTGTTGCTGCACACGGTGCAACATGATGTAAAGCTTCACAGAATAGTTGTCTCTGATTACATAATGGCCAAGTAGCTTTGAAGGTAGTTATGCTTGGAAAAAAGGTTCATGCAGCTCTGAAAGTTAGCACTTCATGAAACTCAAGCCTTTACTAACTATCAGAATGTTTTAGAAACTCATCAACAACCGACTGACTGGGGAATAAGATGAGACCTAAAGTACTGGATGAGATTTTTGAGGCCATAATTGACCAGGTGAGTAACAGATGCGTAACTTTTAAAAAAATGAGGAAAACACTAAACAATCCTGAGTTTGGTGTTTCTCAAAATGGGGCCAGAGAGCATTTCTGTCTAAGACTACAGTTCTACGCTTGTACTGGAACTTCAGTAAGACTGAGCCAAAGACGGAGCATGCCAGAACACTGCTGCTGATGACATTTCTGCTTTGTGTCATATAACTACATCAAACATTCATTCATGCACAGACTGTTTTAGGTTATGCCAAATTTTGGTAGAAGTAGAATATTCCCTTTTTTTAACTATTCAAAGGGGTGCATGTTGCTAAGCTTTAGATATTAGCCCTGCTGCTTCGGTTCCAAGTCACAAACTGATGGCAACTTGTTCTTCTTTACAAGACAGAAGAATAAAGAATTAGTTCAATTTTATATAGTATGCCATGAATCTGCAACTTGCAACTTGATGCTGTTTTGGGAAATGGTTCTTTATCTAAATCTGTATTTCAGTGTCTTAAGTTACTTGAACACAAATTTTTCATGTTTTCAAGAGAACATTTTAATACTGTGTAGACAAAAAACGTGGATCCATTGGATCCATCTAAGCATATCTTGTTGATTTAACATGATTGTTTCATGTACCTAGGAAACATAATAATATTGTGTGCATGTTATTATGTTCAATTTCAAAACAACAGCAGATATACTAAAGTTGAAGACCGAGCTTAAGCCAAAACAGTTTTATTTTGTATAAAGAGAACAAGAAAAAGGTTAAGGAGCAGATGTTCAAGAATTAATCAAAATGTTAAATATAAGCTTTAATAAATCAGGGGAACAAAATATTTAAGGCTAAACCAATTTCACACAATGGGGGAGCCTACCGTGTATCTTTATGCCAGGATATAAACTCTATGGAAATGAAGTAGAAACACTGGGAGGAGAGCCCAGAAGTGACAGGATCAAACCTGGTGAGGTTCTACTAAAACCTGATTCTTCTTTTACTTGATCAAGCATCTTTGGAGCCAAATTGATTGAGTTGTCTTTATGTAAGGTGACTGGTTAATCTTGAATGAACCCAACACTGTTGACTGCTGCTAAAGCAAAAGGCTTGAGTGCAAGTGATGCAACTACTAAATTATGTTAATCCAACACATTTGTTTTTAAATGTACTTCATGTCATAACATAGTTTCTGTTTCCTCATGTGTGGCAGTAGTAGGGTGAGTGTGTCTGTCCAAAAGAAATGAGAAAAATCACAATTAATTCAGGACTGAACAAAGGAGCCGTATGTTTCCCTACACAGGGCCAAACTGATTTTGAAAGTTCAGTAATGTACATATGAACGGCCAGGGCCCATTATTAATAAAATCATTATTAGGAAAATGTTTCCATAGTTTGTATGATACCAGAGTTTAACAAAGGATGTGGTAAATATATAGTTGGCAATTTTTCACATGGAAGATATGCAATAGTGTGACAGATATATCAGAAAGAATCTAGTAGAAGTCCATTTTATTGATCCCCAGTACTGATTTCTGTGCTACTGTTCACATCGGACAAAAAGAGTAACTATTTCATAGTCTGTTTTGCATTTTCTTTTTTATCTTTACTGTTTTGCTTTCACTCAGTTCGGGTGTAAGCTGAAAACGGTGCAAATGAGACCAAAAAGCAAAGTCCCAAAGACAATTTTACATTTTCATCTATGAACCGACATGATGATTTAATCTTGAAACAATTAACATTCTCGGATGATTTCATCAGGCAGCATCCCTCCATAACTTGATCACAAAGAACAGCACATTACTAATGTGAACGTTTTCCACTGTGTCCACTCAGCTGCTTCAACACCTGATTTCATTGGCCTTGGGAGTGAGAGTTTACCAAATTCACAGCTGCTTGCATCTTCCTCTCCCCCTTAATACAGGAAACCAATATCACTTTCACCGCCAGTGGGGAAAAAAAAGACATCAGCCACCTTGCTCTGGGTAATGGATAGCTTGTGCTTACTGATATAAACAACAGGGGAGCTGTGATCCTGTCAAGGCCATTTCCAGTCTGAGCAAGGGGTTTATGTGTCTGTGCTTCTTTCCACCACAGTTACTTTGTACTCTTCACCAGTGGAACAACTATGATATCTGGGAAAGAAGTACACTCGGACCACAAACCCTTTTTTGTAATATCACACCACAGTTACAAAATAAAGATGTGCTTGTAAATATAGGTGCATTATTTCTCCCATCCGGCTACTGTCACATGATTTCAGAAGGTTCAAAATTGAGGAATAATCTAAAATTAAGTTTGCTCTGTTTTCATTATGAGAGATCGGTTGATAATGTAAGTGTGTAGGTGTTCAATGTGAGCGTGTGACTGATTAAAGGCAAAAAGAGGAATGATTCTCAACACTTCCCAGTTAGGATTGTATTACAGATTTTATAACAGCACCACCTTTGATTTATCAAGAAAAAAGAAGCAAACAAGTTACACAACAATGTTCTCTAACATTTGATGCCAATGCAGTTTTTGTTTGCATATTTTTATTCTGCTACTTCACCATTTTCTGAACTCAAATCCACAAGCAATAGTAACAATAATAATAAGAACAAGAATAATAAAAATAATAATCTAAACATCATCAAAGGCTACGCAAATACTGATCTCATAGACACAAAAAACAGGAGTTGATATGATATATGATAACCTTAAAGGTCATAGCTACAATGTTTTTCAGTGAAACAACGCTTTTTTGAAAAATAATACAAGATGAAGCTCAGGCGTTGCCTGATTCTAGTAGCTCCATGACATAGTGGGGAAGTATAAAGAGTGATTATTAGTCAAACTTCTGAGCCCCTAAAAAAACACTGTGCAACTTTTAGACAGAAGGGCTGCTAATATTTAACTCCCAGGGTTTAGCTCTACTGAAAGCAACTGGCAACACAGCAACAATCGCAACAGTAAACAGTCTCCCTCTGTGTTTAAAATCTGACCACTTTGGACCAGCAGGTCTTAAAGTCATGGCGCTATGTGTAAATTAAAAAAAAGTCACTCCTTTAAATTAAATCCTATATCAGAGAACCAAAAAATGTGTAATTTTAGCTATTTTTAGCTTAGCTCTCATGTTTAGGGCTTCAGATAAGAATAATTTTTCTAAGCGATTAATCTGTCAATTCTTTTTTCCATTAATGGAATAATAATCATGTGCAGAATTTCCTAAAATAAGACTTTTGCAGGATTTTAGGGAAACTAAAACTTTTCCACTTGAGGAGTTCTGGATAGAGCATATTGACAGACTAGGAGATTTTCTATGTCTTCGATGTACATGCTCTCTCACATTTTTGGTATAATTAATGCTCGAAGTGGGTCGCTCTGTCAGCTACAGGCATGTTTTGGAGTCTCTATGCTACAGTTAAGGATCAATCAATTACTAAACTAGTCGATAATTATTTCAATAATCAATAAATGTGATTGATTGTTTCAGCTCTACTCGTTCTTTAAGAAGGCTCAGACACAAAGCGGAGCTCTGGTTGAAAAACAAAACATACACAATACTACACATGTGGTGAACACAAAATGTATAAAAGATTATACTGAAATTCCTAATTGATTGAAATTGATGCAAATAACTGATCTAACTTAACTTATACAAATTTCATAGTTTTTTTATTTCATTTATCAAAAAGTGCAATGACAACTATAATATAAAAGAAATTAATTTTCTGTTAAGCATTTCATGGTCCAGGCTTTAAAGGGTTAAAATATATTTCAAATAAGCTGAAATTTACAAATAAAAAGTGCACAAATTTTACACAGAGGTTGCTGCTTTTCCTCTGAAAACGCAAGATAGCATTAGTGGACCTGCCAACTGGGTTGCAAATAGTACAAAACGAGAGTGGGCAAGTGCACCGCTTACTGGTTATTAATTGTTATTTCAATTCTGGTATATACATCTGATGGAATAAAAAGCAGAATAAAAACATTAAATTTAGCTTCTCATGTAGTTGTTGCATAATAATATATATTTTGCCTCATTTAAGAGTTAAATTAGAATAACAAGATAATATCTGCTGGTTGAGATGGTAGATTGTCTTGGTAGGGTCATCTGCTCTAATTTATTAGTATTTTTATCATTAATATTTTCAACAAGCTTGACTTTTATAGCAAGGCAGAGGAAACTGTAGCAACCTCCTTTCAGCCTGATGAATCTGATGGCAACGTGTTGGGGTTAGCAGTGATGTGTTGCTACAGGCTCCATGCAAAAGGAGAAAACTCCACTTCCTTCAGCAACTTCTCTGGCATCTCATTAAAAGGGCTTCACTTCCCAGGAGTGATGTGATGGAACATTTTAAAACCTTCATTCTAAAGTCAGTTCCTAACCACAAAACATCTAAAGTAACATTTCAGGTTTTGTTTATTTTTTTTTTATATTTCATACCATCAATACCAAACTCTAAAAAAATACTCTATTCAAAGACTACCGGTATTATCATTTATTTACTTTTGTATAAAAAGAATCCTACAGAATCTGACGGGGACTCTGAGGCATTGTAGATATTATTGTGTGAGCGTGTGTGTATGTGCATTTATGAGAAGGTAGCAGTGAGTGTGCTGATGTGTTCTCGCCATCACCATGGTGACTGAAACCAAGGCCTTTCTACTGAGTTGACCTCTGTAGGGCCTCGAGGGCCATCAGTTACGTCAACCAGTAAAATGGTCTTTGAAAAACACAGCAGATTATATGGAGTGTAAAACATTAGAAAAATGTGTCTTAAACATCGGAGTAACTTGTTTGAAGTGACAAAGGGTTGGGGAGAAATAGAGACGGACCCGAAAAGGAGAGACCCCTGACAAGTGATTTTGTTTGAAGGCTTTGTAACACACTCAAGTAGGCAGGGACGCTGTCTTTGACCCTAACGGCAGTCCATCTTCTGGGCAGAATACGAGCAGGATGGACGGACATATGCTTTGCACAGGGTCAAATGAAGCAGAACTCACAGGCTTTTGTGGTGCTTTCTTTTGGTGTGAGAAGAAAAGGCAAATCTGCTGTCAGGTCGTGATCCAAGGCACCGAAAAACATCACATAAACATGTTTTTTTTATTTTTGTTTTTTTTTACTATTTTATTTTTTTTGTCTCATTTTTGTCACTACCTCATGATAATAGTTGTGGATTCAATTAGTTTCTGTGGGTAAACTACATATTTTTTTGTCTAAATTAGCTTTCCAAGCAAGTGAAAAAAGGAGAGTTCCAGACCTCCTGAGCGGCCTTAGCTTGAATGTGCAATCCATCCATCAAGAGAAGCTTTGAGAGGCCCTTTGACTAATTCAGGACAATAAAGACAGAGCTGGACAGAGATGTTTGCGATGAGCGTGACGCTCAAGCACCTTCTGCTCGCTTTAAACCTCCTCCCCTTTCTCTTTTTCAGTTTATGAAAGTGGAGTCTAGATTCTAGCTAGATAGCAGATTGCGATCAGTGCCTGATTCTCCTGCCAGTAGAAAGCTTTTTGCTGACTGGGGCCAAAGCCAGCCTTTCTAAGCCCAAGAGTTACAGTGTTACTCACACTGCACCATACATCAGGTCTTCAAAATGCTAAACCAATAAAAAGAGTTTCCATCCATCTTGACATGCTCACACTGAAGAATTTGGTTTTAGAAGAGGGGGAAATGCCTGCCGGGGCAGAAATGCTCGGCTAACAAAGTTTTGATTGACTGCGTGGGTTGTGAGAAGTAGTGATTCTTCAGTTTTAGCATCTGGCTGCAGTAGTAGGACTTTACAGGCCTTCTTAAATATCATGTCTTACATCAAATGTGAATTAGCTGTAGCAGCACAGTAAAAATGAGTGGCCTTATCTTATGTGCAGGAGATTAGGATCTCAAAAATTATAGTTTTCTAACCATAATACTGTACAGCTATTCAAAACCACGAGGCCTGTGCATCAGCTATAAAGCATCAGCTATAAAACACCCCCAATATTATTTAAAGTAAGTCACAACCATGATAAAGTCATATCAGCTTCCAAAAAAGATTAAAAAGGGAGGTCACACCACAAGGGCTTGGAGTATTAAAAGATTTTTCTCCAGGAAAATAAAATAACAGTGTTATAAGTGTTAAAGTTTTGTAAGACATTGCAAACCTCCTTCAAGTGACTGAGGGACGACAACAAAAAGCAGTGGTGTTGATACAAGGTATCCATAGGATGAGCTGATGAAAGCTTACATTGCTTCAGCAGAAGCACAAAGATGTGAATAAAGAAGGACTTTATGTCTGGATTCTAAAACGAGCTCCAGATCTTGACCAGAACATGCCAAACAAAAACCTAAAACACTCTACGGAGTTTCTAATAGACGGAGAACGTCTGATTAAACCACAATGTAATATTTTAGACATATGTCTGGTGAGCAAAATTTGCTTTATAAGTACCTTTTAAGAAGGCAGATGGTAGCGATTCCATTAAAGAGGTTATGTAAAGTCCTGCTGCCAAAATAAGACAATATTATTTCTATTGTGTATCCACATTTTGTGTTTTTTTCTCATAACTGATCTTTTTCACACTCTTGAGAGGAGAAGTGGTTGAATATCTCCAACTCCAAGTGTAGTTTCTAATTGTTCTGGACTTCTATCAGAATCTATCATTTTAGGTACATTATATTCTGTAAAAAAAAAAAAATGGAACCTAATTCTAAAATCAGCTCTGTGACATCTGCTGTTTTTCTGTGTATAGATAAGATGGACTACATTATTCAAAATCCCTTCACAGAACTTGGCTATCAAGTTACAGACAATGGTGCACACCACTAAGCAGTTAAATATAACTGGATTATGAACTCACGTACTCTTACTGTCTACAACAGGAAGGCATGAAAGTCACACACACACTAATAGCTTTTACATTTAATAATGCCTGTTCAACAAATCTGTATGCATTCCTCAAAGATCATGGAGAACGTTGATATAATCTAATTAAGTAAAGGAATTAAAGCTGAATATGGTACGCTTTGGACTGAGTTACTTCAAGGACGTAATTATTTAAATAAATCAGAAATCTGCACTACTGTGTAGTCTCATATCCAAATGCTCAGTTTATACTTGTGTGTGTGCGTGTGTGTTTTTGTTGGCTGAGTGGCTGTATTTTTAGTTTAATCTTTCCTCATAAGAGTTGTTAATTAGGGTGATGTTCAGTGGCCAACTTTTATTGCAAGTGTGCTGCATTTAATCGGCAATTGGAATCAGCCCCAATGGATTTTTCAAACAATCTGTTATTTGAAAACAATACTAAAAAGCAAAAAGGCAGGAATATCAATCACATTGTCAATTGACAGCTCTGAGAAGACAAAAAACAAAGAACTATACTATTATGGGCTTCAATCCTGTGTCTTAAATAGTTGTGGCCTCTAATAAAAACAAAAACTGACCAATTTTAGAATACCCCACTTATAACTTGCAATCTAAACAACGGATTATATAATTAAAAAGTTAACACATCTTAAGTACAAAATGCCCTTGAATGTTTAACTAATATACTTTTTCCATTATTATTTTGGCCTATCTGTACATATCATTGGTTCTCACCCAGAGAGGCTTATGAAAGCAGCTAAAAGGTGTTTATGAGACTGTTAGTCAGGAGAGGATGCTGCCCTGCAGCTTTCACCCAAATAAAAGAGTCATTCATTACATCCAACATGACCCTCTCATTACGCACAAATAGGAATTAATGAGTGCTATATCAGGCGCTCCCAGCTGAGTGAGGCGGGGCTCGCTAAAGGACTAGCGTTAATTACACTGTCCTACATCTCACCCATTTAACACCACACATCAGATCTTTTTTTGCAGAAAAGGAAAAGCAATGGCCTTTTCCAATGATGCAAGATGGACATTGAGGGGTGTGGGAATGACTACACAACTTGAACGTTAGCATAAAGAACTGTCAATTGAAAAGAAAACAGAGGTGATTTATTATAGATTCTAACTGGAGAACAGAGATTTGTACTTTGATCTGGGCTGTCCTTCATGTGCTGTACATGTTCTCTTTTGAAAGACGCTGACAAAAAACTTCACTCAGTGCTCCTAGGACTTTTATTCCTTTTTAGTATTTTCCATCAACTTGTTTAGAGCATCAGCCTTATAGTGATTTCATATTCACTTTATCTCACAAGCTCCGACTGAAGCTAAAGAAAATATCCTGTTTCCCAAAAGCCCCGATCGGTGCTGAAGTGGTACCACTGGTTGCCTCTTTGATTTACCAATAGGATTTAGAGAGAATGATGGATCCTGCTGTTAATTTTTATATTTTGGATCAGTATCCAGTAAGAAAATCCAATGGTGTCGATGGTAGAAGCTAGGAATTTGCATTATGTAATTTATAATACAATCAAAATGACAATGACCCAGCTAACAGGAATTTTTCAAACTTTGCATTGAGATAAACAATAAATTCAGCAGGAAATGTACAGAGGAAGTTTGGCACTACTCTCACATCTGTCTTTTTTTTTTACTTAATAATTCACTGACTTGTCCACAATGTTACCATAAGAAGGTGTGGGTTTTAAAGTCATCTTTATTCCATTATTTCACCTGTTTTGAAGCCAAATTTCTTCAACAGGACACGGGAAAGAAAAATAAGTTGAATAATCAGAAAAAAACACTTTTTGTTAAGTCCAACATCTTTTCATTTAAAATATTCTGATACCTCATATAGTTAACGGTGCTACACACTTGAAAAAAGTTCGTACTTTGTTGGATAATGAACGCAGCACTGCAGAAATTCAACCTTTGCTAAACAGTGGGCATAAGGTACTTTTGTATCACTCAAATATTTCACACCAACGGCAAACTTACCTTATCAGACCAAACTTCGCTATCCCAGTTAAAGTGTTATGCTGCCAGCCTATGTTTTGTTGTTTTGGGGCTGGCTGGCTGCTTGACACTCTGTGGTCTGCTCCACTCTGTTAATTAGAGTGAGCAGATACACATGTTTGTATCCAAATCCCCTTCATTCCTCACAGTTAATATCTTGCCTATTATATGAATGCTTCTCACAGTCAGTCTCTGCCAGATTGTCTCAATGCCTGCATGAAGTTGTTCCAGTGCGTATGTGCATCCCCTTCCTTCTTGTGCCCTGTGTTTGCTCTGCCCTAACTGGATTCTGATCAGCTTCTGACTTCAGTCATGACTAAGACTGCCTTTGCCTCTTAGCAGCCTGTTCAGCCTGTCATCCGCCACATCACTATACATACAATGCGTTTCTGCATAAACAACTCACAAACTGCTTGTGTTGTGCCAAGAAACACAACACAAGAGAAAACTAGAATATGTGAAGGACTGGAGATCAGTAGACCAGTTTGATAAGTGTTTATCTTGGTCATAGTCGCCTCCCATCTATGTTGGTTTTTGATTCCTTATAAATTTTATCTTAACGTCTGGATTTCACTAATAACCCAAGAAAGCGGGATTACGTTGTTAACACCTATCTTCTATTCCTGTCCCTAATTAGGTTTTAACAGTTTTTCTCTCACTTTGAGGGGGGTCTACACATGGGGTGGGTTGTTTTCATTTTCATTAATAGGTTTCATTTATTGTTTCATCTGTATGGGTGTAATAAAGCCCTGTGAGACCAGAGTTGTGATTAGGGGCTCTGCAAATAAATGTGAGATGAATCCGAGCTGGAGATAAACAATATTAAGACTGCCAACCACAGTAGCTGATTAAAATTTAGATTTGGATTAAAAGATCTTTTTTAAAAGAACGTATAGAGTTATTGGAAGCAGACCTGTGTTTGTGTCTCATTAGCCTTGTAGAGAAGAACATTTTTGACTGTTCTTTACAAAATATCCTAAATTAATTTTACTAGTCAGATTTTCATTGCATTTGGGTTTGGACTTTGGCAGAACCATTTTACCACATTAGTATTATGGATGAATGTTGTTGGTCATTGTCTTGATGAAAGGTGAACCTCTGTCTCAGCCGAAAGTATATTTGTGGGCTCTTACATGTTTTCTTTTACAACTACCCTGTTTTGAACTCCATGCATCCCTGTACCCACAATATGGTTTTTATAATGTGCTTCAACATGATGTTGGTCCATTACCAGCATTGGCTTTTTTTTCCACTCAATACATTTTCAGTGTAGAACAAAAATGTTTATTTTGGTTTCATCTGAGCAATTTTTGTTGTGTGAGAAACTGCAGAGGAGCTGGTGAATGTGTTTCTAGCATGATGTGGAAACAATCATCTGATCCCGAATTTCAGCAAAACAAGGGGGATGATGTGGATTTTAGAAGAAACAGGAACAAGTTGAATCCCGTTAACATCATGGGAGAAGATGTGGAGGTGGTGGAGGAGAAAAAATACCTTGGAGTTCACCTGGACAACAAACTAGACTGGAGATACAACTGTGAAGCCGTCTACAAGAAGGGACAGAGCAGACCGTACTTCCTAAGGAAGCTAATATCATTTGTTGTTTGCAAAAAATGCTGCATATTTTCTATAATTCTGTTACAGGGAGCGTGATCTCCTCCTCCATCATCTGCTGGGGTAACAGCATCAGGGCAAAGGACTTAAAAAAGCTCTACAAACTAATAAAGAAGGACCACTCTGTTTTAAGAACTCCTCTGGAACCTCTGGAGATTATTTCACAAAGGAGAATTATTCATAAACTGAAGAAGACTATGGACAACAGTGAGCATTCTGTGAAGAAGATTTTTAAACAACAACAGATTGTCTTCAGTCATAGGCTTCTCCAGATCAGTGTAAGACAGACCGATACAGAAGATCCTTCCTGCCTACGGCCATCAACACCTACAACAACCGGGTAAGAGAAAACAAAGTAGGAGTTACTACTACATTTAATTTCCCTTTGGGATAGATAAAGTATTTTGAATTGAATTGTGAACTATTTTACGTTGGCCTGTCACATTTATTGCAGTTTTTGGTTGTGATGTGACAAAACGTGAAAAAGTTCAAGAGGTATAAAAGCTGTTGGAAGTATCACTGAACAAGACAGAAAGCTTTCGCCATGTATTTCACACATCAAATAAAAAGTCTTGGAATTTCCTGTTTTAGTGACAAATAATGATGTTTCCTTTTGTCTGTGGCAACTTCTTTCGTTAAACTTCAGTGACATGATTGCCTGTGAGAGGAGTAAACAATTATGCCTGGATCAAAGTAGAGCCATAATTATATGTCAAATGCTGGTTAGCATTAGTGTCTCTCTTCAGGTAGCAGAGGTGGGCGTGCTTTGCTGTGAGATGTTCGGAAATATCGCTTTCATCTTTTTATACTTTCTACCCCATCAAGGCATGTTTTAACAAACACACACTTCATCCTTCATCTTTCTTTCCCTCTCTTTTTTTCTTTCTCTTTTTTTGATGGTATGACTCAGGGAGAAGCTTGGCCCTGCAGCCGATGCCTCCATCCACACTGAATGCGATTAAACGGAGCAGTGATTAATCTGGGCTGCCCCATAAGTCCTCTTTACCACTTTAATGGATGTTATCTCCGCTCCTCTGAAGGCTTATCTTGCTGATCGGGGCCAAGGATGAGGAAAGGAAAAGGAGCGGAGCGAGGGTGGCTACGGGTAGGTGGGAAGAAATCAAACCAAATCCATACAGAGGTAAGTAAATGAATAAGCGAGGAAATAAAGTGGGTAAATAAAGAAAAGCAAGGATTGAGGGTGCTGCTAAGCGGATAAGGCAGATCAGTCTCTGTAAAATACCCATTTGTTTTCTAAGAAGACGAGCTGTCTTCAAGGCCCACGGATGGAATTAACAAAAAAAAAAATCTCAATGTTACAATTCTGACAAAACTTCTTTAAATAAATCTTCTCACAATAACACTGCAAAGATAAAGTGAAGACGTTACTTAGCTGACATCCAAAGGCAGTAAGTAGAGTGTACAAATAAAAAGCATTACTTCCTGAGCAGTTGCTACATACAGACAAGCAGTCAATAATGATGAAGTTTCACTCACCTGCAGCAGAGTAACAAGTTGTTTCAAGTCTGAGTTAATCATGCAAAGGAAAATGCAAATAGTATCCTGTACTGAGCCTCGGGACACAATGTTACAAGAGGAATTTGACTTTAAAAAAGTAGCTCCAATTCTAATAACTGTGCCTGTGACCATAACTTTCATTTAACTGTTAAAACCTAACAGTTAAAAAGCACAGACAGCTGCAGTTATTCTCTCAAATCTCTGTCTCGTAAACTAATCCTGGTTTGGTTTTAAAATGGGTCGGTTACTGGTATCAATGTTATGTTTAAAAAACAAAACACAATATTTTTTCATCCATTTCTTTGTCCTTTTTAAAGAAACAAAGAAAAACCAGTTATACATGGCTGCCCCTTCCTCACCTATTGCTGCACACTGCAGGTCAGTCAGCCTAAAGCGGGCCAAAATTTGTCTTGCATTTCAATGAGAAAAAGTTCATTTTTATCAACTACAGTTGACAAAAAAGATTTATTCTACTCCGTTTACTTTCACTTAGCAGGAATAACTAAAGATGCAACACATCAACATGTTAGAGCAAAATATGTAACATCTGTATACTCTTTCAAAGGTGAGGCAGCTTAAAAATTATTTTACAAAAGTTGCATTATTGTTGTACAATCTTGTTATACTTTGCAGTCATTAAGAACAAAGCAACATTGGACCAGTGTGACTTTATAAAGGGCACCAAAGAACCCCAAATTACGTATATACTTTATTTCTATTAATTCTAAATTTCATTTCAGAACAAAGGCAATTGAAAAAGAAAAAAAAATCTAGTTACAAACATCTCTGAGAAATGGAATAAAATAGATCTGAAATTTTTGCAGCTTTTATTGTGTATTTTTTCTTAAGTATATATAACCAGAGCAGATATGAATATTAAAAACTATGCTTTTTTATTTAGGCAGCAGTAGGAATATTTGCTGTTTATCTGTTTTATGAACACCACAATTATATCACCATGATCATTTTTGTTTGATGTTTTTGTATAAATACCAGGATACCTTAAAAAATAGAATATCTTGCTCAAGGCTGTCACACCATGAGACTTTCATACCGGCCTGCTATGCCTGTTTTAAATTCCTGAAAATGGACACCAGTGTTGTTGTCCTTTTATGCAAACCTCACCATACTACTGTGACTGGGTTCTCCTTTTTCCTTTTTTTTTAGCTCTCCCCGCTCCGGCTTACAGCGATGTTGCAGCGAGATTCTGTCGTAGACAAACCTCTGCGGGATTCCATTCAACACTAGTGTACATCTTTAGGTACAAAGCTGCGGGCTGCACTGGCTCCAGGTAACATAAACGCTCCCTTCAAGCCACCGAGTATATCTGCCCATGGAAATTCTCTAAAGGGGTTTAAGCGTTTACGAAGAAACACTATCAGGCAGTGCCGAAAAATTCAGCTTACCCTGTTGAATAGTGACTTCAAAGAGAATTGCAAATACCTTTCGCGCCGCTACATTTTCTCCCCTCTTCTCTCCCCTTTGCTTGCTCTGCCTCTCAGTGTCTCTTCCTGCTTCTTTTCATTTTCTTTTTTTTCATGGTTCCAAACATGAGCTGTAGTGTGGTGTAAAATGTATTATCAGCCATATATTTCCTCTTTAAATGAATAATAACAATAATCTTGGAGTAATTTCTTTCTCACTCAGCCCTGTCTAAATAGGGCAAAGCAAGCAAGCTAATAAAGAGTGGATAAATAAGGCCGTGCAGTAATAAACGTGTGGATTAGGGCCTCTAGTCTATGTTCAACGATAAGAGGCGGGGGGGGGGGGGGGGGCCAGCGA
>JAUZNJ010053402.1:24077-39699 GCA_034780135.1 Jordanella pulchra | reverse complement strand
CCCCCCCCCCCCCCCCCCCCCCCCCCCCCCCCCCCCCCCCCCCCCCCACAGCTACTACTATCCAGGTAAGAGCACTTACTGGCTGTCAGGGAAGGATAAACCACTATGCAGCTGCACAATTTACTTCCCGCACTCACATTGTGCACACATAAACAGACGTTACAAATAAATCAACAGCTGCACGCTCAGTCACACACCGTCAGAGCATGAGAACCACGAAGAATAGGAATATAATAAACATATAAGCCTATTTACCCAGCACTGGGCTTTAAAAGCAAAACAATACGGTGCAAAAAAAACTGTGTGATTTAATGTTAGAGATAATAAATGGCTTCATAATGAGCAATAAAAATGATCCCTAAACAGTTTACTGCTTAGTTCACACTTATAATTAATCTGGGTTGCATGTGTGCATTTAGAGCGGGTATACAAAAGAGAAAAAAAGAGTGTTGGGAAACATCCACAGAGCCATTCGGCCATAAAAAAAAAGAGGAAAAACACACAAAAAAGGGCCTCTTTTCTTGTAAACCTGGACTCTCTAGAAAATTCTCCACACACACACACACACCGCAAAAAAAAAAATGGACGTTTAGTAAAATTATTTAGCACAACGGGAAACCATAACATTTATAATGTTTTACAAAGCCATCAAATAAGGAGAGAGGGGATTAATTGCCCTGGTCCGACCTTAAAATAATTATTTTGAGCGGTGCAACTCTAAACTCCAACGAAATTGATACACTTTGATAATTAGATTCTTGGCACTGACCCGCTGAAGTCAATAAAGGTTATTAAGGCCAATTGCTGTCTAAACGCATTACGGCCAGAGTAAACTGTCCGTCGGAGGCCCCTGCTACTCCAACGCCAATATGATAATCCATTCTCCGTCCTGGGGGTTTCTTCCCCAGCGCCTGTGTCTCCACTCTGCCATACAAAACCAGATTGGATTCGCTTAACCTTTCCAGGACTTTGATCAAATGAGCTCACACAGCAATAACATTTACATTGACCACCCCACCACCCACTCCCCACCCGACTCACACACAAACGTTATCTCACTTCTGTCTAGCTCCTCTGACTCTACAGACTCTCATCCCCCCCCCCACCCGTTTGCTCAATAACCTAATCAGCTCTTGATGGCGGCCGGGCCGGGTTGCGTATGATTGCGAGCGCAATTCACCTCAGCAGCCCGAATTGTTTCCGAGGGCTGTTATTAGAGTGAGGACTCTGGCGAGAGGGGGGTAAAATGGTCACCAAGTGTTATCCCTGCACAAACACGCAGGCGTGCATGCATGCAAATGCTTGCTTGCATTATAAATCATGGGGGTGGGGGTTGAGTACATATTTTCCGTGTGTTTGTTTGTGACCAGAAAAGAAAAAAAGTCAGGAAATAGGGACTGACGGGTCGAATGAGCAGAGCGGAGGGAGACGTGGCCCCGATACCACTTCCTGTTTTGTACGTCTTGAAGTGTACAAATGTATTCAACAGTGTGGATCCCATTTATAATGAAAGTGGATTAATTTCCTTGATATGCATTGAAAAGATTTCCATCTACAAGACCGGTTCTCCTGTCAAATCAAAGGGGGGTGGATGTGGTGGTGGGGGGGGGGCAAAGATAGGGAGAGATGGAAGGAGAGAAAGAGGGGAAAACAACAGGAATAAAGAGTGAGAGAGGAGAAAAGGAAGAAGAAGCAGACGGAGTGTATTGAAATCTCTTTGCAAGTGTGGCTTTTGAAGTTGTGAGATGAGCAGCCACAGAAGTCAGGAAAGTGACAAATTAGGGAAAAGGCTGTACTGCGCAAGCAGAGCTGCTAAATCAATTAAAGTCATGCCGAGTGCATACATTAACATCAATGGCTTGGGGAAACACACACACACACACACAAAGGACAACGGAGGAAAAAAAAAAAATAACAAAAAGAGAGAAATGTGCTCATGGTCTCGCCGTCGCTTTTCTCACTACAGTGAAAAGAGGAAAGATAAAAAAAAAAATACCACACCGGTATTTAAAATATTCTGCATAAAGCCAAGATCTTCTGCCTATTGTGACTCACAAAGGAGCCATTCATTGTTGCTAGTTTAAGGAAATGTCACTATTGTACGACTGCAACGATAGCAATAGTCCTGAGGGAGAGCGGGGCTCGGAGCCAGACGGGTCTAAACGGAATCCAGCACCCTGGATCACAGGGGAACAGAAAAACCTTTCAGTCGCTGCCCTTCTTCCACCTGCCCAGAACAACCTTTACCTACCTTTACCTTTACACACATTATGTGCTCTCACGCGAAATATACTTAAAGACTATTCAGCAAAAAAAAAAAAAAAAGAAAAAAAAAGTGGTGAGCAAGACAGTGGACTCGTTTTGTTTTGCTTCTTTATACATTTATTTATGTATTTTATCAGAATGTCATTCAAATAGGAGGATGAGCATTTGCATGACAACAGGCTGAGGAGCACAGAGAGGAGCCCGAGGGAGAGACAGTATCCACATACAGGAGAAGGGTCTTTCCATATTGCAATATTCTTCATACAGACTAACAAACGCGTGTGTAGCCCAACGCATCCCACATCGCTGCAGCTAAATATGACAATAAAGCAAGGAAGTCTGGCTGTTTGTATTACTATTTTAGCAAAGATGAAACAATAGCCTCTTTTATTGCAGCAGCGTAGTCTATAAAACAATGCAGTGTCATTTTATAAAGCCTATTTAAATAGACACGGATTTGTTATTTTAAAATACCTTGGCCGATATCAGATTTGACGAAAAAAAATATATATATTGAGCCGCATTAAAATCTACTCCGCAGGCAGCCAAAATATGTAAATAAATAAATGGTAAACAGCATCTGCTCACACTAGGTCACTCGTATTTCACCAAATTAGACGGCGCTGTCAATTGCTGGCTTCAAAATGTAAAATATATGCCAATATAGGGGACTGCAGGAGAGACGGCCATTATTTAAATAACCCAAAGTAATTTAGGGAAATGTGTTTTAATCCAACAGCAGAAAAGCCTCAGCTATCTAAACCTCCCAAAGAGAAATCTATAAGCTATATTTATGAAGTGCTGTTTCATCAGCGGATCTGAGGTCGATGCATGTATGTAAATACTGCTAGCAAAAGCAATAATGTTGTCTTTCATCACAATAGAGAATCGTTACCTTTGTGCTCATGCCAGCGCTTTTCCTTTTTTTGTTGTTGTTGTTTTGTTTAATATCCATTTCTTTCATCAGAAGAAATGCTTCCTTTCGAATCTTTCTACATCGCAACAAAACAAATCTGTTTAAAAATAAATTAAATCTAAAAAAAAAAAGTTTTTCTTTTTAATAAACAATAACACTGTAATTTTAGGCAATAATAAAGCAAAAAAAAAAAATAAGGAATGGATATTTATTTTCAAGTATATTATTTTTTAAATAAAAAATGTTATTTGCATTGAAAGTTTGCACTGAATAACAGAAAATGACTTTCAGATAAAAAGAGAAACAAAACTAACCCCCCTAAACAACCATGAGCTTCCCACTTTAGCAGTGGCCTTTAACTGAATACAGGTTGGAATCACGCATTTCATCTGGACCCAAAGGTGGAGCTCTGAACCCCGTCACCCAGCCTCTGTCAGGCTCTCTGGCTGCACGAGAGAGACGGGCCGCTGCTTGAGCCGAGCGGCAGAGGTACGCTTCTCCCCTTCAGCCCCTGTCTTTATCCCCGCCTGAGCATTAGATGTGATTACTGCTCAGCGCTCAGCACTGACAGAGACCGAGAGCTCCGAGAGACAGCAGGACTGACTGCAGGGAGGCAAAGAGGAGAACTCTCTACACTGACAAAGCAGCTGCTACAGTGATGCAAGAGTGCCCCCTGCTGCTCCTAATGTCTGTACATTGAATGCACAAACAGATCTATAGGTATAAGAAAGAAAAAAAATATACATGCATCTGAAGGTATGTGGATAAAATCTTATCAAATAAAGACATATGGGAGGCATTGTGTAATTATAAGCTACACAGAACCACGGTTTATGTTAACTAACAGCATAATAACTGTATGCTGACTTAACACTAAGTCTGACATTACAATCCTGCTGGTTTAAATAGTTTTTTTTTTCTTTTGTACTAGTTGTGTCCATATTTTTTTATTTGCAAAATGTCTGTGATACTAAAGTTAAACCTGAAATTAGATGCATCAGGTCTCAATAAGGACATCATTTACAGTTGGAACTTATCAGCTAAAAAAAAAAATGTTAAAATGCTGATTGGTAATTATAAGAAAGAAGTGATTTTATGTTTTATGGAGCTAATAAAGATTAGTTAGTAATTTATTATTGGGAATGGGTTTCAATGGTTTCACATTTTTTAATTTTAATAGAATTTGAATGAAACCAATAAATGGTTTTAACAAATGTTTAAAATATTTTTTTACATATCCTTTAAAAATGCTTTATTTCTTCTGAAAGGAAACCTTCAATTTTACATTAAATTCTTCCAGAAGAATAAATAATTTTGGACGGACTTGAATTTACACTGGTGAAATAAATATTGAGAAATAATAAAAAAAGAAGTGATTTTTTTTTTCACCATCTAAAATACTTTTTCGCTTTTCAAAATACCTGTTATAATTTAGAAAAGGCTCAGGATCAGGAATATATGTAACAAATACACCTTTCATAATCAGATATTATCAATCAAAAAAACTTAATCAATACAATGTTTTCTAAACATTTCATCAAATTTGTCTTTCTTAGTTTTGATTTGTGTTTTATTTGTTTTAATATCTAATAAACTGCAAGGAGCTGAAGCTTTTTTAGTTATATTCTTTTTCCAAAGATTTGCGACGATGAGCAGCGTGTTTTTAAGCCACCTTACCATGGTCTCCATGAGCTTCCAGTCCTTCTCAAGCTGCTCCATCGGTCGGGTCCACCAGCTGCAGAAGCGGGCGTAACGCTGGCCCTGAAACCAATACTGTCGCAGCCATTCGAACTCCACCTAAAGGAACACAATCAACCTTTGGGTTAAAAATATTTTTTATATATGTTTTTAAAGTAACATTGCAAACATGTAAACACTAAAATATTTCAGAAATTTATACTTTAACACATACCCGCTTTAACTTACTTTTTTAATCATAACAAATAGAGTCTTGCAAAAACCAAAAACATCAAAAATAAACAAATGAATAAAATAAATGCACCTTCTTGTGTTGTATGTAAGGACACTAAAATGTCATCATGACAATGACAGGGTGTTAAGATGAAATAGTAAATAAAACCTAAGCCAAAGTACGACAAGCAGTGAGGGAAAAAATATAGAAAAAAGGCATTCGAGCCCCTTTAGCTTTGTCACGATTTGTGACACTAAAACCAGAAACTTTAAAGTTTTATGGGATTTTATTTTTTAATGATAGACTAACTGAAAGAAGAACTGAAGTGGAAAAAACTGTTGAAAAGGTTGCAATGTTTTTCATTCATAACACTGAAAAGTGTGGCTTGTATTTCTCCTCAGCCCCTTTTACTCTGACACCCTACAGTAAATTCAAATGTCTTTGAATATTATATAGAATTCACCTTAATGTAACTTTATCTGATCTGAAGTGAAAGAGTAGCATCGAAATTAACCAGGAGACACCTTCATCAGGTTAGTGGTGCACTTATGGAGCAGAATAAGGTTCTAAGATGACATGTCAAACTGCAAAAACCTCACAGAATAAAAAAAAATCCATCATCTGAAGAGGGAAGCAGTTTGGCACAAGAGTAACTCTGCCAGGAACCAAACTATTAAACTACACTAGAAGGTGTAGGTGGCTTTCATCAAAGACTGAAACTCATCAGGCCCATATTGGAGCTCTGGAGGTGCTGCAGATTTCTACAGCTCAGCGAAGAGAATCTGTTGAAAGAGTCAACCATTCAGTTAGCTCTACAAATAGGCCTTAGCAGGAAGGGAACAACCCTTGAAAGGTGTTAGAAATCCTCTTTGTTGTTATTTAAGCCACGTAGGGAACAGAAAACATTATACCAGGAAGTGTTCTGGTTAAATAAGACCAAACTAGAGCTATGCTAACGTGCAAAAGACTGTTTGGAGCAAAACCCGACATGTTACAATAAAACATCATCTCCTTCATAACACATAGTGTTGGCAGCATCAGGCTTGAGATGCAGGCAGAGTTTATGGGAAATTTGAACACTAAATACCTAAAAAACAGCTTTAGGCTGGATTTACTTTTAATAAAAGTAGACAGAAACCGTAAACATAGATATTGTGCATACCTTTAAACAAAAATCATACCTGTAATTATAGAAAAATATAGTCTTAGAGGATATTGACTGACACAACGAGGTGAAACTGGATTTAAATCTGAGTAAAAATGTATACAGGCTATCGTATAACCAAGATAACCTCAACATTTGTTTATCATATAAAATTTGAATGAAATACATCAAGATGTGAAAAAAGGTAAAAGGGTATGAGTACTTTTTATATACAGTGTAGTGGTACAGCAGCTTCCCTCACTGCAGTATCCAGCATTTTAGTACTTCTAAAGGAGAGTAAGCGATTTACTGATAACCACCAGCTCCTCGGGTTCATTAAAAGAGGCATAAACTGCATAGAGGTTTGAACATCTCCATAAAAGCAGCCATGGTTATCTGTGGATCCTGGTTTACACATCATCCATAATGAAACACATCTTTACAGATATATATGTGAGGATATGCGACCAATTATCAATGTTTGAATGTTTCAAATGATATAGATTTAAAAGCAGATTCTTCAATGACAATCAAATATTTTCAGATAGCTGGCGAGACCCAGGGAGGTCGACGGTGCAACAAAGGCCATTCATTACTAATTGGTTCATATGTACAATAAAACATTCTACAGTCAAATGTGTTGATATTTATCTGGACATTTGTCAAGTTAAAGCAAATCAGGCTCCAGGTTTGCAGTACAGCAGTTAGGGTGTGAACTATAAATTCTTCAACCATCAACTACAGATAAGGAATATCCAGACTCTTAAAACACAGACTTGCAAAGAACAAATCAGGAAGAAAAAAAATGTAGAAATATGTTTTTTTTTTTAAAAATAAACCTTCCAGCGAGCACACCTGAAAGCCCCACCCATCATCCCCTCCTCTGCTCCACCATCTGTAGCTGCCAGTCTCTGCTGCTGAGCCAAGCTCCCCCCCCCCCCGTCTCTCCTCTCCTCCGCTTTGAGTGTTTTTGTTTCCTGCTCTTTTGAAGTGCTGAATTAATCCTCGGAAAGGATGCTTACCGTGGCCAGGTGCAGCCTTGTGACTTCTGAGTGTGTTGTTCAGCGCGCCTGTTTGTCAGTTGGGGCCTGAACCGAATGAGCTCCGCTGTGTTTGTGCCCTTGCTTGTACCTGTCTTCTTAAGAGTGCGGCTGGCTTTGTTAAGGTTTCTGCAGAACATGGCCATGCAGGGGTGTGTGTGTGTCAAAGATTACTCCAAATGCTACAAACATCAAGTCAGGGCGTTAATTTGCCCTCCCCCCTCCGAAACGTCCCACAAAGCGGCATCCACCCAAAACAATGCAAAAGCCTGATGTAGACAACTGCACGGCACAAAGTCTTCTGGCGTACAAAAGGGTCGCGCATCACATAGAACTCAGAGCTCTATTGTTCGCCTTTTGAAAACTATTTTTGTTTATTGTTCTTTCAACAGAGCATTAGCAACCGCATGAAAAAGAGCCTTTTCAGCTGCCAACTTCCCATTTATCTTAACCAGTTTAAGCTCAATAATACGGCTCAAAATGTCCCATGGAATTAAAATTTTAATTTAAGTCATTATTATGCATTTTTGGTGGTTTTATCTGCTGAATTTTTTATGAATATGTTAGTATTTTGTGCTGATTTTTTTTACTTATCCGTGCCAAAATACAGCTAAATAATACAAAAGTTTTCATACCTCTGGAACTTTTTCACATTTTGTCATGTTACAAATACAAACTTCATTATACTTTCTCACCAATTTAATGCAATAAATGGACACTGTTAAGTGAAGTAAAATAAGGTTCTCAATATTTTTGACAAGTTTATATTTATTACATTCAGCCTTCCATTATTTTTACATCCCTGAGTGAAAATCCAGAGCAACAGAGAGCAGACAACAGTTATTTTAATCAGGAAATAGAGTTCATTTAGTATGATCTAATGTTGGTAGAAATCCAGCTGTTCTGTGAAGACCCAGCTTTGTTCGAGAACATTACAGAACACACAGAGGAACATGGTAGACAGGGTCAGGAAGAAAGTTGTGGAGAAGTTTAAAGCCGGGTTAGATTAGAAAGTAATATCCTAAGCTTTGAACATTTCACAGAGCGCTGTGAAATCAATCATCTGAAAACGCAAGGAATAAGGCACGACTGCACACCCTGCCAGACATGGCCGGCAAGCTAAACTGACAGGTTGGGCAAGGAGAGCATTAATCAGGCAAACAGCTAAGAGGCCTCACGGTAAACTCTTCAGGGGGGCACTGCTGAGAGATCGACATGTTGGATGAGGTCAGATTTAAACTTTAAAGTCTACTTTATTTGCGTGGAGGAAAACTAACAAGGCACATGACATCCACGCAGTTAAACATGATAGTGTCAGTATCATGCTGTGGGGATGTTATTCTTTGGCAGAGGGAGGAAATGTCGGCAGAAACTGGAGTTTCGGTTGATCCTCCAGCAGGAACAGGACTGTAAACACAGACATTAAACAGAATGGTTCAGATCAAACTGTCTGCATGTTGGAATGGACCAATCAAAGTCCAGACTTGGACAAAAACTGACTGTAAACATGTAAACAGATAGATACAAATCTCAAATGGCAGCAGGAAGTTTTTCTATGTGTTTTTGACTCAGGAAGGGTTCGTTCAAAGCAATGCTTTGTTGTACGCTGTACGAGATGCAACAAATAAACACACATTGTGTTTGTTTCGCTCTTGGTTTTACTGCATGAATCTCAGTAAAATGTAACAAGGATTTGATTTCAGCCCCAAGTCAGTGTGTTCAACCAAGACTTCTCTGCCAAAACCCTGAATCAGAAACATCAGATGTCATTTTTACACAAAAAATTTTTTTTGAAATTTGTAATTTTATAATAAGTTTTAAATCACAAAGAACCAACCTGTGGTTATGCTCAATTTTTACAGGGAATGCTAAATAGGATCAATGTACAAAGAACTCATCGTTCTGAGCTTTTTAAAATTACTTTGATTAATACTTTTTTGTAGAAAATAAGATCTATTTTCTAGCTGCAAAACAAATTTCCTACTTTAAGAAGAAATGTGACAATAAACCCTACAAGCAGAAATATATTCAATTCTTTAACCCTGATTCATCTTTTTTTATTTCTATACATGAATATATTAAAAAAAAATCGAAGTAAAAAGTTAGAAACATCTTTTCAAAGTATTCCTTCAAATGCTGACATTTTAATGTGGTCATTGTTGACTTCGAAGAGAGTCACCTTCCCCTCCATCACCCCCAAAACAACAAAGGACAAGAACTATTTACACAAACAACCTGAGAGAGGAGGCTGTCTGAGGTAGAAGCTGTGCACAGAGTCATCCTGCCATTTACTCCCAAAAGGCTCTGATCACAGCGGGGATGACATGCAAGGACTGGTGCATGTCAGGGAGAATACACAGCCAGTGGCACTGCTCAGCAGCCTCCCAGTCGCTCCATACAACACACCCTTCAAAGAAATGTCATCCTTTATGATCCCTTCAACACACTCCAAATCCACTCCCCTTCGATCACTACAGCTCAAACACACAACAAAGCCGCGAGGGCCAATATATCGGACGTCCTTTTCTCCCAGGCTGTCCCTCCTTCTATCTCTCTGATTGTCTCCCTTTTCCTTTGGTGGGAAGAAACCAACCTGTGTCTCTACTTTGAGCTGACATGGCTGCCTGTCCCCCACAGCGCAGGCCAGAGGCAACCACAAAGCAGGCCATCTGAAAGCCGCTGAGGAGCACTGGCTATTTGGTATTTGGAGTCTGGCCACCCAGCTGAGAGCTGCCAAGCAGGAAACTCAGACTAAATGCCACCTTTCCGTGCAGCCAGATCGAAAGAGCGAGTAAGAAAGAGAGAGGCTGTTAGGCTGAGTTTTTCTCTGCGATGGTTAGGGAGGGTGACTCCCCTGCGGCAGTTGCTGTCATCTCTCCAGGTGATGGACACACTAACTATACATTAGCTCCAAATTAGGCCAGCGACCACCCACTACGGCGACTCTGCTGGTAAAGCTCAGAAAACCTCTTTTATTCCCCATTTAATGAGGCACAATTATTTTTTTCCCTCACACCTTCACAGTATTCCCAGAGCGGGTCCAATCAATTTCCGGGGCCGGGGCCCTGAGGTGAGGGCTGATGAGAGCGTGATCGATCCCTCTCTGCCATTCTCTGTTTACCAATCCCAGCCTCCTTACACAACGGCCAGAATAACTGCTTTCCTCTAACTCTCTGTGGGTCCGCCAACACTTATCACTCACCGGTGTGGGCCTAAAGCGGCAAAAACAAATACTGTAAAGATGATCAAATTGGATTTGCTTTCAAAAAAAAGCTATTTTGTTATTTTCCACTGTTGCTTTGACATTATTTAATTCAATCTCCAAACTATATCAATAAAATTACGGTTCCATCCTGGTATTCAATGTAAAGTACGGTGAAACAGCCACAGCTACACCTAAATAAATCAACCCACAAATGAAATTTCCTTTACATTAAAACTTCACTTTGACATGTGAAATTATCCCAATTTAATATCGAACAACTGTGCATGGAGGGTCAAAAGATATAAATGTAAAGTTAAGTGGAAAGGAAAAAGTGGCAAACAAAGGTTTATATGCAGCATTGAGATGTCTGTGAAGTAAAACCTATTCTAGATTGCAGTGGATATTTCTGAGGGCCACCACACATGGACACATCCAGGACAACTCAGCTGTGATAAGACAATCTGACACCAGAAAAAATCTAGGAACAATCGGGGCTAATAGAAGAGAAGCACAAAAAACTATTTGCCTGAGATTCAGGTTAAGGTTTCCACAACCAGTGATGATTTGAGGAGTCACTTCATCATCTGTTAGTGTTGCTTTATTGTTTAAGACCAACGTCAACCAGGGAATCAACCATGGAGAGTTATACTGTCCAGCAAACTAGAACCAGAGAAAGTTTTTCATTTAAGTACCAGTATGGTACACTTATTATTGCATGTTAAATATGTCTCGCTGAAATATTATAGTTTCAGGGAAAAGGGATTTTAGTTAACCCTAATCTTTAAGATTGTCTAATAAATGCTTCAGTTACTAAATCACTAATGAAACTACGTATAAGCTATTTTCACTTTTGAACCAATTGACTAAAATAGTGTAACTTTTTGATAATATTTAAATTCAATGCATTACATTCATTAAACATTAGCAAACAAAAATCCTAAATATACACATTGAACAAACTGGTAAAGATGAAATGGGAGGTACAGACTACAGAAAAAACAAACAAAATATACAAATAAGCTGTAAAATAAAAAAGTGGAGTGATTTTATCACTTTGATGTAAAAGAAAATAAAGAGTTTCAAAGTCGAGCAAAGACTAGAAGACCTTGGAAAGGCCTGATGACCCTAAAACAGCAAACTACAAGGTTGAACACACTTTATTTTGATGACTTTCTGTAAGATATTGAAAAACAAGCTTTTTCCCTTCCTTCAATATTTACTATTTAGAGTCTAGCGTCATATGAGAGGTGGGGGGGATGTCCCTCAAGGCACTCTGTCATACGCCCACCTGGGAAGAGACATAGTGGCTTTAAATGAGACAAGACATTTGTGTCGGGGATTAGCATTTCAAAGCCAAACATGCACACTGGGGCCATGTGGTGGTATTATGTTAGACTTATTTGACTGACTAGGACAGCAGGTAAGATTAAAAAGAGACAGAGAGAGAAGGACTAAACAGGTGGGAACTTTTCTTTATTTCAGCTTCTGTCTCCCTTCAATATCTGCTTCAATTAGGCACCTTGCTCCATCCCCAAACGAAGACAGGCGGATGGCAGATGCTCTACTGCCAGACAATCAGACCCCACCTATATCCTGTGACAACAGCCAGCCTCCCCAACACGACCCTCCTTCAACTACCCAGCATCAATAGACTGTCAGCTGGTGTGCGGTTTTGTACCTTTGGAGCAAAGACCCAACAGGCGCTGCTCGGGTCAGGTTTCCCGCGTGTCTCAGACTTGTTCACTCTTGGTCGTCCATGTCAAACAAGACCTACGCTATGTGCGCCCACCAAGCAACAAAGTGGGCTGCCATCATAAATAACCCCACCAACAATACATCATTTAGCTGGGTGTTCTGCTCTCGTGGGCAACTCCAAACAAATGGCCACATCGATCATTGCGAGAGCCGGGAAGGGTAGGCCCAAGCCCTTGAGAACAACACCTTCTTACTTAAGCATTAAAATGCACACACACCCCCCACACACAGCGATGCTTGGATAAAAACCTCCTTGTTTTTCTAAATAAACCTGCCTTACTCAAATGGTAAAAGGCAACGTCTGGTAATCCTGTGGCGCTCTGTGCCGATCTTCCAGGTGTTGCTAGCTCAACGGGTGCAGCAGATACCCAGATGCAGAAAGCCCCGTTGTTTGGCAGTGCTGAATGCTTAATATTGTCTTCAACCTTTAAACAACCTTATGTCAGACTCATCTGTCATAGCATCCTGCTGAGGGTCCTGGATGCTGGCGTATGCTCGGATCTGCAATTCAGGCATCGGGGTGTAAAAAGGGTTAGAGGTGAGAAGTTATATTAACTGTTGGCCTGCAGCAAGATACGGTAAGAGGCAGGGTGCCTTCTCTTTTCTGACCTCACTTTATCCCTAAGAACCCCAAGCCAGCATCACTCATTGTTTATATGAAAAGAGGTTAGAGACAGGACGGGGGCATGGCTCTATCTTTAGGAAACATATGGAAAGCCTATTGGCTTGCAATCCATCACAAGCCGGGACAAATGAGAGCAACCTGAATTTCATATTGTAGACATTTCCCTGAGTAAAACGGCTAGGTACGGTAAGCAGATCCGGCAGCTGGTGAGCTCCCGTTCTGCCATTTAGAAAGCCTTAACCTGCCTTCAAACAAATCCCAGTATGAGTTAATACTCTAATGAGGTAGGAAAAAAGAAAAAGAAACTAAGATCTGTAAATGAAAACTGTACAGAATGTATTTTACACCTTAAAAAATGGATGGAATCTTCTTTCCCTTTCAAAACACCAGTCTTAATGAATAATAAATTGTGTGTTATTGCATCATAACAGAACGGAAAAAAGGTTATGAATTGAATATACAGAAAAAAAAGTCAAATTGAACAACAAATTGATGCATTCTGTAGGTTCTTGTCAGAACTTCTTTCCCAAACAGGATATAATGCCAACAATACATAAATCACAGGTGTTTATATCCATATGACACAAGAAGCACTCATATATGTTTGCTATAATACATTTGCATCTTTAATTAGATGCTTATCCCTGTTATTTGCAGACAATGAATTTCAGTGAATTCAACAACACCAATTTCTGCTCATCGGATTAAATCATCATCATCTTATTTGCAGATGGATCTTAGTTGTTTTGAACCTGCTTGCAGTACCAGATGGGTGAGGATTAAAGAATTGGGGGCACTCTGATAGATTCAGAGATGTTCACAATCCCAAATTAATAAATATAAACTTTCTTAGATCATTGCTACTCTGCAAATGATTTTGGTGCAAATTCTGCTAATTGGTTCATTGCTATTTTCTACTAATTGACATTTTGAACAATATAATTATAACTCAAATAGCCTTCTAAAAGTTCATTCGAAATATCCACTATTCAATCTCTGCACTTATAGGAAAATCGAAAACAAGTAAATGTATGTATTCACGTGCCCTTGAATGTTAAAAACGCAGCCAGCGTGCCCCCACCTCATTGTGAATCTCCTCACAGTGCTGTAAGGCTGTCGGCTGCAGGGTCACCAGGCTGTGGGAGCCTGTCTCAGGGTCAGTGTGCAGGTTGGACAGGGCCTCCTGGCACCGGGACTGGATGTAGGTCAGGGTCCCCTTAGAACACTGATAGGAACGAGAGCAGTGTCACAAACAACAGCACCACACCAATGAAGAAATTAAAAGGTTATTCAACTAACATGGCTTTAAAAGAGCTAAAAATGACGATCAAAAAAAAATAAATACATGTAAATATTCAACTTTAGAAGTTGTGGTTTTGAACTTTTTGTATGATGAACTTAAGACCAACTATATTTTATTTAGAATATATAAAAATTGGATAAAAACTATTTAAAAAATATTAAAGTTATAAAGGAAACAAGATTCATTTATAATGTAAATCCTGTAGAATTCAAATAATCTATTACAAAATATATTATTAAATGTAAAAAAGCGAATTTTCAACAGTAAAAAAAAACTATTTGGTCAAAAACTGTCAGTTACATCTGGTCCAGTGGTCCCATAACTCCTATTTTGTGCATTAATTAAAAGCAGCGCCTTCTTTTCACCTCAGCCACTCGGTGAGTCGAGCTGAAGCGTGCCGTTTCTCCAGCGAGGACACAGTGCTGGTGGGTGCTGTTCAGGTCATCTGGGAAGTTAACACAAACAAAAACCCATCAGCACAACGACCAAACAAACATTATCGCCGCACGTCAACAGGATGCTAAACCCAGGAGCTAAAAAAACCACAATAGAGCAGATTGATGTGGAATTGATTGTTAATTGGAATAAAAGGAAGATATTACAAGAGAAAAACAGACGAAAAGCAAGGAGTGATTTCCACTAAATCAACTTGTACACTCAGACACACTCCCATCGGTCCAACGTTGACTCATAGAGGGAAGAGCACTGTAATATAGTTTTAATTACCAAACAGAACCAGATCGCACTCAATCTGTCAGGATGGAAGCACCATACCAGCAAACATTTGTCCAATATCACATAAGCTTTACAGTGAGGCCTAAGCGCTGTTTCCTGTGTATCCCGCCATGTGTTTCTTTGTGTGTATAGATGTTTCTCAGCTCTGCCATTATTTGCCTCCTTCCAATAATTAATTTAGCCACGACAGAGCTGTCATTCACAGCACATGTGCATATTTACACCCGCCTTGAGCAATAGTACACCAGCTAATGCCTGTGATTTGAAAGTCAAACAGCCAAATGCTTTAGGAGGAAGATATTATTGTTTGGTGGAAGGAAGAAAAAAAAAAAAAAAAAAGGAAGAAGAAGAAGAAGACGGTGACAAACAAAACAACTTGCCGGTGTTTTCTTCACCCTGATGAGATTGTGAAGGATTAGGTGTCTGGGCAGAATTACTCTGCGTCTTTAAAACTGTTTATATCCAATAACAAATTATCTCCATCAATCTGCTCTTTTCTTGGCGCCTCTAATGCAGCCAGTGGGATCAGGAGGGAGTCGAGGCAAACTCGATAACTGTAATAAATATTTATCTTTCTTTCAACCCCTGTGCCTGCTGCCACTTGTCCTCCTTTTCCAGGAAGCAGGCTTTTACATATATTGGGTCAACTCGTCTGTGCTGTGGGGGGGGGGGGGGGGGGGGGGGGGTGGGGGGGGGGGGGGGGGGGGGGGGGGGCGGGGCGG
>JAUZNJ010053402.1:0-24067 GCA_034780135.1 Jordanella pulchra | reverse complement strand
TCGGCTGGCCCCCCCCCCCCCCCCCCCCCCCCCGTGCATTGGGAGCTGGAAATCAGATTATTGAACAGACCCAGTGTCAAGACTTGCATTGTTCTTTTTTAACCACTGAAATTCCATTTGGGTGGAAATGATGGTGATTCAATTTGCCTCCAGCAGCTTAGACATTAGCAGTTCAAAAGGGCCAGCCGCCGACAAATGGTGCTGAAATTATATAATAGTATATGCGGTTATACACCATTGTAGTTTCCTTTTAATACAGCAAAACTACTTATCAAGGGGTGGGTGTCACAAAAAACACAAGTAGAATATATTTCAACACCTGCTTTAGTTGATGTCTGCCTTGAATGAGAGTGTTTTGGATGAGGGAGGGGCACTGCGCCAACCAAGAACGGGCTGCTGATGCATCTCTGTGCAACGTGGGTTCTGCAAATTTACAGCTGAGTGAATATGTTGTGAGTCATGCCAAGTGTTTCATTCAGGTAGACCGACAAAAGCGACAGAAGGCCAAGGATGGAGCGAGCTGCTATCGTTGTGGAGCAGTTGGCCTCTCAGGGGCGTAATCACCAAGCGGAGCATAACTCCCCACTGATCCGCGACAGTCAAGTCCCATTAGAGGGGTCTGCACAGCAGCTCATCTCTTTATTATCACGGCTGGCAGGAAACTGATGGTTTCATTGTAAATCTTCTGGAGAGGAAGGTGAGTTTCAAGTCCTTTCAAACTATATATTGGCAGACAGTGGAGCTGGTTGATGAAAACAGTCAGTCATCACAATCATCCTATTCCTTCTTACCTGTTAGGGGTGAATCCAAAAGTTAAACTATTGTACAGTAGGTTACCTACCACATTTGGTTTTATGTTAGGAAGCAAAAAGAAAATCAACAATAGATACAAAATTCTGCAACTGATTCTAATTTTCTTAAATACACTTAAAAAAAAAAGTTGATTGATATAACTAGGGAAAAAAATAATACTAAAAAAGAGAAGAGCCCTAAATTAACAATAAATGAATTCTCATGATGGTAACATGTGTACCTACAACCTGAGGGAATCTAAGGACAATTTTTAAATCTGAAAATATGGTTTTTAAGGTCAAAACCATTTTGCTCAGAGAACTTTAGATAGAAACCAGAAACAAGGGTGTTAAGAGGAACATCAGAAAAAGCTAGGATGCTGTCATCCACCAGAGGCCTACACATCTTAGCTCTTAGTATTGCAACATTGTAACACATACACTTGAGAAATTCATTTGTAAGCAGACAGAAAACTTCATCTAACAAAATCAAAGATCACATTTTCAGATAAAATCATTTGTTGTTTGTTTCTAAGACAGAATCTAATGTGTTTTGAGTTTCCGTTTTAACAGTTTTTTCTTAGTGATGAAATTAAACAGATCAAATATGAATCATTATTAATTAGTGAAAACTATTTTTTTTCTCAAATCAGGGTGCCTGTATAAATAATTTATCTCTCTATCCAGTCACTTGGTGTACATCTGAACACAGGCCTCCGCTGTGATGTGGATAAATGTCCTTGCACTCAGAAAATATGAGCAAGCCTGGACAGGCCCAGGGGACCAAAAAAAAGGATACTGGAGGTGTCTGCTGAAGCCAAAAGCATTAAGCCATGATTTACACCCCTGTGGCTTGCTGTCTGTTCTCCCCATAGAGACGTAGTCAGCAATGGGTCACAGGACTTCAAAAAATAACATTTGGTTTTCCTAACCTCTCTAATGCACACAATTTCATGGAACCTTAAAGCTCGGTGTTCAGGGCCAAGAAACCTCTCTTTCACTCACCCCGTCCCTTTTACAAGAATACACACATACACACTGACTCAGTTCCACTTCTACAAGAGAATTAGAAAAATGAGTCCAGCAAAGTGAGACTGAAGTTCATCCCACTGCTTTAGGTCATCTGGGATGAGGTACAAGGACCCACTAAAACCCAGAGTAAAGGCAGTCTTCCCTTTCCTATATTAATACATGTGCATGCGTGTTACTCTGCAGGTTTATTTATGGCAAAGCAGTGGTACCTCTCATGTAGTAGCAGTCTCCAGACTCCAGGGGCAGCATCAGGCCAGGTGTGTGGATGTCCCAGGCCACTTTCAGGCCGATCCTCCAGCATGACTTGTCACTGCTGCCGCCTTCACTGCACTCACCTGTAGGTCACACACACCCCCCTTTACTGTAGCATTTAAAGCCAGCTTCATGCTAATGTATTCCTAACTCTACCTTTAAGAGCCTTTAGAACGTTTTTTTTTCCTTCCTATTTTTCTTTTTTTTTCTGTTCTGCATTCAGCTGCCTCCAGCATGATACTGCCACTACCATGTTTCACTATGGGGATGGTAGCTTTTGTATAAACATTAGTGTTTGTTTTCTTCCACACATATTGTTCTGCATTTGAGAAAACAAGGTCGATGGTTGTCCCGTCTAACCAGAATAACTAAATTGAGTTTCTAGCTAGTTGTAGCAAACAGGATGTCTGCTTGTTTGATTTCAGTAGATATTCTGTCAGTGTTTCTGAAAAAGGAAGGCATAATGAATAGCTGGGGGTAATAGATTCTCCAACCATAGCAACAGACTTCTGTGGATTTTAAAGAGTTATAATCTGCCTTTAGGCTGCTTCTCTGATTAAATCTCTCCTTAAATGGGCTGTCAGGTTTGCTGGATGCTCACTGGTTTGGTAGCTTTTCCCATATTATCCTAAAATTTCTCTAAACCTTATTCCTGACCAGTCTGATGTCTTCCTTGGTTTTAATGATGTCGTTCTTCACAGAAGAGCTGTTTATACACAACCCATTCTGATGTTTATTTCTAGTAAATGTTCATTCCGCTTTATAGTTTACTTCAGTGTTGGTTGGTCAGATAATATTCTAAAAATATATCCTGTTATTGTAAATCATTGAAAATAAAAATCTGTTCTGTCACTGCCGAATTTGTGAGCATTACTCTTGGAAGGATGCGGCGGAAAAATAGCACGACTCCATAAACACACACCGCTCTCATAAAATAACACCAAAATTATATTGAGAATTAATATAATAAAAGTCTGGACTGCAACGATTCAATCAATACCACCCAAACAATGGATGTAAGGCGTAAGGCCTTGTCTCCAGAAAGTAAGAATCACTTAACAACTGAGCAAAGATGATACGTGTTTCTGTGGTTATAACTGGCTGTTAGCACAGGATCTTTATGCTATCATTATGCTGTGCAAGAGGAAATAGTTGGATAAAAGCCCCTGATGTTGTTTAGTGAGTGTGCGAGAGCATGTATCCTGTGATACTCCTGTTGCTGAACCCATTCACTGATACCACCTCACCCGTTCTTCCCTTTCTCCCTCAGTTCTTACACAGCGTCCTAGGAAAACAAGATTTAGCCTGGCCAGCCGACACCCTTCAGCAAAATCAATACTAAAGTCTTTCTAGGCCTCTCTGCCCCGTGGCTGCCTTTTCCTTTGCTCAGCACGGATAAATAGTAACTTAATTTCCAGCCATTGTGCTCTGAGAGCCGGCTAATGACAGCACTCCCAGAAGGCTTTGAGAATAGAGCGAGCCCATCCTCTGTGCCGGAAAACACTCAGTCGCTGCAGATTCCTTTGGATCGGAGGAGTCAGGGAAAAAAAAAAAACTACATCTTCTGGTCAAAGGATATAACAAGGTGAGGCAGCTGAGCTAGAGAAGAAAATTTCACACCCTGATCTTAAAAGGTATAACAGGAGGAGAGCGTGTGTTTGTAATAGTTACAGCAAACTGCACAGTGTTCTTTAGAGAACAGGCCTTTAAAGGCACATATAGTCTGGCTCTGGACAATCTCTGGCCTGACAACTAGAACACACTTCGGTTTTATTCTCATCAAAGCATCTGCACTAAAGTTTGAAGCATTGGAGGGTCAGCATGAGCTGGAACTGCAAGGTGTCATGTTTGAAGCCAGTGTTCAGAGGGTCAAAGTTGAAATAGTCCCGAGTAGATTAAGAAAACAGTGCTTTGAAACAGGTGTTACTCCATATGAAAGGCCAAGGCAGAAACCCCAGATGGGGAATGTGTCGGGATGTCAGGGCAATCGGAACCACACCTGTGGGATGCTACAACCGTAGGACCTGGGCATGCAGATGGTGGTGACATGCAGGAAAGTCCATGAAGAAAGTGAAATAAGTTTAAAATTGCATTAATATCCCTAAAACGTCTTCAGATTTTGATGCATTACAGACTACAACAGTTCATTTTATAGGGTTCTTCAGTGACAGAGGTGGAGTGAAATACAGATGGTGCTTACTACAGTATTAACATTTAAAAAAATATAAAATCAGCAAAGTGTGACTAGCATTTCTATTTGCCCCCATTTATCCCTAAAGAAATCCAATCAACATAAACCAATGCTACTCTTAAAATCAAATGCACCCCTTAATGTAGCAAAGTATATTACCTTTATAGTATTAGAGAACAATTATCACATTTAATAGTATATTCAGTATATTATATTATTATGTTTTCTGACAAAAACTAGAAAGAATACACCTTAAAAAAGTACAATTCAAAATGATAACCATACTTTCAGTTATTGAGGGCTGATGTAAACATCTCGTAATTCATTATTGCCAATTTAAAATAGGATTCTTACCGAATCAATTATTCTCTTTTCTACAGTACAATTACAGCTTATCTTTATTCCTCATACTGATACATGGTGTCGGCAGTATCATCCTGAGGGACGGCATTTATAGTCCAAACTAGAATCTGTGACCTTGAAATTACTTCTTACAGACGACCTGTATCCAATGTGACTGAGGTTGTTTTTTTTTTTCAATTAAAAATTAGACAGATTTTCAGTGGAGGCATAAAAGACTTGTGAAAGGTTGCTGTACAGAGTATTGAAAGCATTGATATTCTTCTGGAGTTTGAAACACACAGAAGGGACAAACATCTTTCTTAGAGTTAGAGCGCTGTTTTAAATAAAACGCTTATTTCAGCTAAATTCTACCCTACAGTTTGTTTTGCATCTGTTCTAGAAAGCAAAGTTTTCTCCATCTCTTTATCAGGTCAATCAGCAAACACTATTAGCGCTTGAGAGTTTATGCGTCGGGTAATTAGGAGACATCGTATTATCCAAAGCGTACAGTCTAAGAACACTTATCAAAGCGGGGCTCATTATTCCATATCAGATAATTGCACATCGATCATTTCTGGGGGAAATGATTTAGATGAGATGTAGCGCTTGTGATAAGGTCTGTTTGTTAGACTGCGCCATTGAGCCGATGTTAAGGGCCCAGATTCAAATGTCTGTGATCTCCTAACGCACAGGCAGCGATAAGACTGTCAGCTGCGAACTGGTGATGACATTTTATAATGCCCTGACACTATCGCGTAGATGGATCTGATGGTTCCCTCACCAGAGGCCATGTCTACAGCTGCTGCTGCAGGGCCTTAACACACAAGGTTACCTGCATCTGATCCACCACACAGCAACAGAGATAAGTGACCTGGGTTATTATTAAAGGAAAAGGTAAATATTATTCTTTATATGCAGCATCAAAGTAGGAGTTTTTTTCTGCATTTAGAGTACATCTACAAAAAGCTTAAATGAGTTTTAATTCACTTATACAGATGCTTCTGATTAATTAAACGTGTTCTAAAAAGATAATTTGACAGATAAGAATTCTGTTTAAAGGACCATGCTACTAACTAAGGGAAGACTGCTGACCTGACAGAGTCCATCAGACAATCTCTATAGGGAAGGTAAGGCACAAAGAGGCCAATGCTGATTGAGCAGCTGGTTGTTTGTAGAGAGCTATATCTAAGCACATTAATGGAAAGTTGAGAAGAAGGAAAAAATGTTGCAGAAAAGTTGCACAACCAACAAGACATGACTTAACACGAGGAATTATTTATAAAGCATAAACCAAATCCTTGCCACGCTTCAGTTCAGGTTTCTTTAGAAGAGGCCTTCAGCCTATCTGTATCAATGGCTCTGGTGTCTTTTATCTTCTTCTTAACCTGAACCCCATAGGGAATCTATCAGGTTCAGGTGAAGGCTAGTTCCAATTCAATTCAAAAAGCCTTATTGTTCCAACGGGGAAATAAAATAAATTAGTCACTTATTCTGATATTAGTGACAAAAATATTAAAGGATTTTTCAAGATATTCTATTTTTTAGACATATATTTTTTAACTAAATAACTGGAGTATTTATTTATGTTTTATACTGATATTATCTGTAATTTTTTACTTCACCTAATCTTACCTTTTTCGTCATGGCAACTATAGTTGTATACAGCCACTGGTGAATGAGTGATCAGGTTCTCATCATGATGCCATCCGACGGCCATTTTCCCCATGCCGTAGTAGGGTTCCTCTTTGAGATGGCTCATCTGTGCTGGATCCATGTAGTTCAGTAAGGTGACATTGAACTTGACTGGACCGGTGCACGCCTGTGGAGAACTGGGCTGAGAGCAGCTTAGTCCACTTGCATGTTCCTCTTTGTCCTGTATGTGGTAATCTGACAAACTGTGCTTTAGTTGAACCACAGGCTTCTCCTGGGCCTCTAGTCCAACAGGTTCAGCCTTTGTCCCACTGAAGGCCTCCGTTGTCCAGCCGAGGCCTTTTCCTTCACTGTGACCTGAAACTCCTGGGACACTAGCTTCACTGGGTTTGACTTGGGAGGACTCGCCCTCCTCAGGCTCCCACCCTTCTTCTTTTTTTGACCCAAAGCCTCCTTCTTCGCTGTGCTTAGACTCAACGTCCCACTCCTCGCTGTGTTTTGACTCGGTGTCCCCCTCCTCACTTTGTCTGGACTCTGAGTCACCTCCTTCACTATTCTTGGAGTCTTCACTGTGTTTAGACTCTGTCTCGCCCTCTTCCACTAGGTTTGTCTCTCCCTCCGCCTTCACACATTGTGCTAGCCGGTCTCCCTCCTTCAGTTGAGACACATCAGAACAAAGGAATGTATTAAGCTCCCACAATGCTTTGCAAGCGTCCCTCAAGTCGGGATCACAACAGTTTTGCTTTTTGACATCGGTGTCCTCACTGTGCCAAGGAATGGCAAAGAGCCGCGTGTCCAGATAACGGTAGGTGTGGCCTGGCTCTCCCACCAGCGCCCGCGACACAGCAGTGAAAACGTCGCGATCGCGGATGCGAACCAGATCCTTTAGGAGGCAGCCCTTCCTTCTGAGGGTGAAGAGAGCTGCCTGAACCCGACTGTGGAGCTCAGCAGGAAGTGAACATGATTTCCTCAACACTAAGCCGGAGTAACTGGAATCCCACTGAAAGTAAACGATGTCTATTTGTGTTAATAAATACAAGTTGAAAGCATGTTGGTTCCATCAAAAACTGGGACCAACTTACCAGCTGCTGAAAACCTCGAGCAGAGGGTCCCAGAAAGGGGATCTTCCGGCCTCCCAACTCCTGTTGTAGCCTACGCCTCTGCAAAAAGAAGACTATTGAAAGGAACTCAAAATGTGGCTTCCCCCCACCCCCACTGTTTGTGACTTGATTTCTGCGAAGAGTCAAACTCACTTTAACACAGTGGTTACCAAACTTTTCTTGGTGATGCCACCTTTAAAATTAAAAGAACATTTTTGCGCCCTCCTAAAAACAACCATTTCAACAGTTGAACAAAAAAAAGCCAACTTCAGCAAAACATATGGCAATGAAATGAGATCCAATCTTCTTTAAATCAAAAAAGTAATTATTAGTAAATCTATCTATAAAGAATTTAACATTGCTGAACCATTTTTGTTTTAAATACTTTTCAAAGTTGGTCATTTATTCAATTTACTTCTACCATGCCTTTGGAAACCACTGTATTTACATAACTAAAGTAAAACATGACAATAAAACAAATATGTGACAAAGATGACATATATTTTACAAGATCATGAACAAAAGATGTAAACCCTAAAGCTCCACTTTTTTGTGTACCGGTAACTGCAATCAAATGTGTTGGGTCCTCTCTAGTAAGATGTGGAAAATGCCAAATTGGATGAAAAGAAAAAAAAAAGGAAAAATCTTATCATCATGCATAGAGAAAAGCCTCATTCAACATAAACATTACTGCTAGAGAAGTGTCAACAAGAGTAACATATTGGGGTTACAAAGCCTTCCTGCCAGACATTTAAAGATATGTAACATACATGCCAGAAAAAAGAAAACCTTCTTCTATTATTTTTCACCAACATGAAGATTTGTTTCTTTTACCAGTACTGGTATTCTAACTGGATGTGCTTTGACAGATGATGCTAAGATTCAGCTTTTTTACAACAGCGATTCCATTTGGGTCTTCTGCAGAACAAAGAATAAATATTCAGAAATGCCCACTGTTAGGGATGGTGAAGGCTTAGTAATGCTGTCACCCTGTGTCTACAGTAGGACCCTGCCAAACGGTGAGAGTACAGAACTTCATGAACTAAAAGGAGATGCGTTTTTGGGGTCTTTATGATTGTGTAACCACATTAACACAGAAAACAGTTAAACAGACACAAAATCAACCTTGTTTCATAGCAAACCTCCAAATCTAATAGAACCCAGGTCGCTGGAATGTACCAAAACCCCACTAACTGTAAGAAATTATGTCCTACTGGTAAAACATTTTATGAAGCTCTGAAAAAATATTTCATCATTTTTTGTTTCATGGTGGAAAAAAACTTAAAGTTTGGACATGTTTTTACTGTGAGATTATGCCCATAAAAAATGAATTGACTGCTTGAACACATGTCTCTAACATTTGGCCTAATAACTAAAGATGGTGCTACTGAACACCTAAAATAAAACCCCAAACATTTGGAGTAAAACGTGTTTGCGGGGCAACGTTCCATCAGACAGCAACCAGCACAAAATACTGCAGACCCAAATAATAATTCTCTGCCTTTCTTCTTCTCTCACAGGAGGAGGATACATGTGCACAGCAGCACTGTATCTATGTGCATATGTAGACAATCATTCTCCACAGGTGCACACTTATACTCTGCATGGTGTTCCTGCAGCAGGGAGGTGAAATGTCACTGGTGCACCACTGACTTTTTAAATCTTTAAAGTTGAATGGTGTGCTCTTCAAGGACCAAACATTTGTAACAGTTTAGGGGGGGGGAAGCATGCGTGTATTTTAGCGACATTTACAGCATGTTTCCAACATTTTGCCTTCACTAATAATGCCAAAGACCTTATGTGGCACACTGCAGGGAATATGGGAGACAGCTGCCAAAATATATCTCGACTTTTAAGAGAGAAATAAAATATCTCCCTTGTAAACGGTACAGTGCACTTCTAAAAAGTTGCATGTGCCGACTCATGGGAGGGAGGGATCAGAACCAGGGCAAGAAGGGAAGGGTTGAGTGTCAAAGATGGAGGGGGGGTGAAAAAACCCTGATAACGGAGGCCAAAGAAACGGGAGGGCATCTGGTTTAAGGCGGTTTGACGAAATTACCTTCAGGGCTGAATTTTCACCTTAGGCTAAACAACACAACACTTGCTGGAAGTTTTCTTTAAGGATGCGTGAGAGCGAACAGGCCTTCCAACTTATTCTGGAACAAATAAAAACAGACCTGGAGACTGTTGGAAACTAAAAAAAAAACAAAAAAAAAAACATGCACTATTCATGACGAGGCTGCATTCAAAGGTTTTTTGGAAGAAATTGACAACCTGACATGCATTCATTGGAGTCAATGTCTAACCCATGACAGAAGCTGATGATATCAAGGTGAGACTCTGCTCTGCCCATGTATGGGTGGGTGTGTTTATTTACATTTGCAGGGATATGTTTGGTCAAATCCATATTTTGCCATTCACATGGCTTTAAATACATTTATAAGAAATATACGTCTAGTTGGCTTTTTTGTGGAGAAAGGAAGATGCTCCTATAGAGACACACACACACATTTATGAGTTCTCTGAATAATGCACTGCTGGGGTTGTGAGCATGATGCCTCAGCCTGAAACGCACACAACCAAAGCTGTCACAAACATGTCAAATACATCGGCCTACTACGAAATTCCACAGAAAAAAGCCAAAGACAGGAAGTTACCGGAGCCCTTTGAGGCAGATGGACTCTCACAGCATTAGAGAGCTCCTGTGTCTGTCTTCCTGTCTACATGTCTGGTACTGATTCTTAAAAGAAAAAAAAAGGAAGCCACAGGGTGTGAAAAAAGGTCTGCGTTTCAACTCGGACCCAAGAAACAAGATTACCAATTTCTATAATACTGTAACGCGGGTGCTTCATGGGAGCAGTGCAAACCGCCTGTGCTAAGTGATATATCTGATGCTTTTTTCTTTTTAATCTCTCCCTTCCTTGATGGGATTATTCCCTCAGCCGGACTGTTTATCACAGAAAAACATATTAGGTAGAATAGAACTCAATTGGTTTGCTTTGATCTTGGCCTATAAAAGATATCAGACTGTGTACCATATATTTAATAATTTCATTTATTTCACATCTGTGACACTCTGGTGGACACTTTCTTCAAAGGAATCCTCACAAAGTAGATTAATGTCCGGCGCTTAGCATCAATAGCTCAAAAATAGCCAGATAACTCCACAGCTGCAGGGATAAAAACACCTTCCATCTGACTTTTGTCTGCTTTAGTTGGGCCAATGGAAAAAGAAGAGCTCTGTTTGGTACAAATACTGACGGGGGAAACCCAATTCCTGGTGGACTTAGGATTTGGATAAGGCAACATGAAGTGAGGATGAATCAATTTCATTTTACCTTTTTGTCTAAATAAGCATAAAAAAAGTACTTTTTGACTGTGGTATTTTCAAAAAGCACCAAGGACACAATGTTCAGTATGAAAGCACCATAAAAAGCTACAATTGGCAGCTGGTATGGCTTCTGTGAAAAATTAAATAATCATCTCCACTAAGAGGACAGTCATTGTTGGACTCCACTTCCTTGTTTTTAGCCAAAATAAACTTCACTGTTGTAAAAATCAAATAAATTAACTTTCCAGCAGAAAACCTGCAAGCTCTACGTCTGCTTTTAAGAACTACAACCTGGTAAATTATTTGAGCCTTGTAAGGTATGCCTAATGTAGGCTCTTGTTTTATGTTTTTTTCTCGGTTATTAATTAGTTTTCTTTCTTATTTACTTGCTCTCCCCTCTTGCTGGGAAAAATATAGATGATCCACCAGTTCATGAAAAAACACCAGGTAGAACAATTTATATTTGTCTTTGCTATTCCTCCACCACCGACGACATGTCTTAATATACACGTAAAATGTGTCAGGCTAATAAGCATATTGGCCTTCAGCTACTGTAGTAAAACACAATACGATATGGCGTCTTCCATTGGGTGAACCACTTACGTATTACTAAACAACTTATTCTAAGCTATTGGAACACACCATGTTGCATCGTTGTCTTCAAATACAGTAACTGAAAGCGGACAAAGAAATCAGGTCAACAAGTTTGTCCGCTAACAACTTTGTCAGCTTTCAGCTACTCCACAATGCAATTTTTGGTCTTCCATTGGGTGAACCACCTATATATTATTAAAAAACCTATTCTAAGCTATAGGAATACAACCTTTAAGATGATTGTTATTATTCTTTGGTAGAATATCCACAATCTTTCTAAGTGTTGACATTCTGACCTCCAACCAAAGGAGGGCAGCACCCTGATTAATGCACAGATTTAAAAGTAGAAACCTTTGATCCTAAACAAGTCTTCCACTGTACAGATATGATGTCAATGGATAATGTAGTGCTGCCTTTTAAACAGCAAGCTACTATCTGTTGGACACCCGTTTCTCAAATGATCACTTGGTGTGAAATTGATGGCGAATCATAAAGTTTGACAAGTCGGCTGTAAAATGTTCAATTCAAAACGATAGGCTGCCTGTGAGAATCAAAGGAGCTTCCTCCTCTGTCCATTTGGCAACAGTTTGAAGAATGTAGGATCTTCATGTGAAGCAGCAGAGCACGCATAAGATCAGGGTGTATCTGTTCCGTAGGAATCTTTGCGTTTGTATGTATAATAGGCACAATAAAAAAAGACTCGTAGTAAACTTTAAGATGAAAAAACTACAAAATAAGAAAAAAAAAAAAGAAAACAAATGAGAATGGAGTTGGACCAGATGCTCTCTATGGAAGTCACTTCCATTTCACTTAGGTCTTTCATCTCAACTTTCTTTTTTTTTTTTCAAACTGCCAAAAGCATTGAAGTTTCCTCATTCGGTTACAGTTTAACCCGAAAGCCTAAATGTGGTTTAAACAGTTATGAAATATGCTGAATTCGTTGTAAAATGGAAGAAAAATAAACATTTTTTCTAATAATTAACTGTAAAGGGGCATTTTTTTCCAAAGTTTTTGACACCTGAGGTGTCATCATGTGTTGGGTATGACTTCCATAATGGAAGAAGTCAGGTTTGATGAGAATATCGAGGGAGGCTGAAAAGAACTCAGACTGGGGAGGAGTTTCGCCCTTCAATAGGACAACAACACTAAACATAAAGAAAAGTTGGGATCAAAGGGATACAATCAAGACATTTTATATATTAGACAGGCTCAGTCAACCTGCACAAATAAATCTGAAAGAAAAGAGCTTTGTCAGGACTGTAAATTAAATGCCTATAGATACGATCCATCCAACCTGACAGGGATTGAGTTATTTTGAAAGGAAAAAAATTACAAACTATATTCATACATTGGTACAGCAATAATGCAAGAGATTTACGGCTGTAATTGTGGTTAATCTATTTTAATTCTTTTCATCCTTTTTTCAAAAAGGAAAAAAGTTAAACTATTTTAAAACACTGTTGCTTGACAAAATGAGAAAAAAAGATGCAGAGGATGAACACTTGAGAAACACTTCAACAAATTCAAACCGGATTAATTTAATGAGTGCCTTTAAAGCAAAACATTAAGGACTAACAGAACAAAGATGGGGAACAGGTGAGACGGCCACCAGGGCAGACTGGTAAATGGATAACTGCAATGAGTGGGAGCTGACCCAGCAGTGGGGGCTTTGGTAATGTGTAACCCCCTTTGGCTTTATACTTTTGTCTAGAAGCAGAAACTGAATATGAATTGGGACTGTGACAGCTGGCGGGATGTTGCTGGAAATTTCTTGAAACGTTTGTTTCCAGCAACTTTGTGTTAAAATGTAAATGACGTGACACTGTGTCTTGTTTTGCCTTTCCAGATTCCATTCAGGGTGTAGACCTTGTTGACATCTGTAGGAAACGTTTTATGCATGGCCCTTTAATCAAACTTGCACAAATAAAATATGTTGGATGTCATGCACAGCTTATCCTTTAACTTTTCTCAGAAACACAGTAGGTATTTTACAAAGGAATAAGAAATCATTTACTGTTTTTTTTTTATCTGATTAGCAACAAAGTAGAGAAAAAGATAAATATCTAGTGGAATGACTCTGCCATTAAGCGCTGCATACTTTTTCAAATTAGACATCATTCAGTGTATATTGACAGACATGTTCAGCATGTGTTTAGAGGTGGTGGTGGTGGTGGGGGTGCCCAGGTGGGCTGAGCGATGACAAATGGCAGACAGGCGGGCTCCAGTCTGCTAATTGTTGTTAGAGGCTGAAGTCTGCGTCGTTGATTTCACCTCGCGACAGGGAGGCGGGAGACGGGATCATTAATATTAGACCACTTCCATCCATCTACCGGAACAAGAGGCCAGTCGTTTAAAAAGATGACGCTGGGCAGACCTTTCACGCACTGTTTATAACACTGATCTGAACACATTACCAGAATGGTGGGGGGGCCACTGCTGGCCATTAATTAGATGTGCACACATGCCCACACAACGTGACCTAACTTCACATCCGTCTATCAGTCACACACAGTGTACACTACCACACGGGTCATACATCATATAGTTTAGGGGATTTCTGTTCAAATACCTGCAAAAAGCTGCACAGGAAAGGTCTGGTCCACAAAACCGCCCCTGGCTGCACTTTTGTAAGTAAAGAAATAGAAAAGTAAAAACACCAAGATGAAGACTAAAGCACATTTTCATTTTTGTTGTTCTGATCTTATTTTAGTTTTTGTGAGTCATAAAACAATTAGATGTTACTATTTCCACTGCAAGAATGAACATTCCTAAAATAAATATATTTTACCTTATTTTTGAGATTAAGATTATCCTAAACTAGACTGAGTCATTTCACATTTAAGAAGATAATATATACACTTGAAATAAGATGTAATGTAGTTATTTTTTCCTTTTTTGTAAATCTTATTTTATTAGAGAACTCTCACTTACCTGCTAAAATCAAGAAAAAGTACACATATTTAAAGAAGAAAAATTGCCTTACTAACATTTTGGTTTTCTGCATTGCACATGAAATGAAATTAGTTGAACGTTAGTTTCATTGTTTTTACGTTTTTTATGCTTATTTAAAAGGTTAAACTTTTGAAAATATGGCAGAGGCATTCAGTACTCTTAGTTATGAACACTTTTTTTTACCTCGGCTACCACTGATTCTGATAGCCGGAGAGTGTTTGGTAAAAGAGTAGAAAAAAGTAGGCTTAAGGCCTCGTCTGTTTTCTTGGACCCTCCCCTGCTATCGATGCACCTGCCACACACCCAGAAAGGCCCAAGTTACAGGATCAATCACTCAAAAGTATTTACAAATGCAAAAGCCAGACTCAGACAGGTTGGCACATGGAGACTCGCTTTAAGTGCTTTTCAATGTGTCTGCAGTGTCAACATCTATTTCACACCTATCTACACCTCAAAGGAGGGAAAAAGATGCGTCTTTGACCTTTAGCAAGTGTCAAATCTGGAGAGAAGAAAAGAGGGAAAGGAAAGGGGTTTAAGAGATCTGCTGATGCACACCATACCTAACCTTTTTTTTAAAAAATCCGGGAGAGAAGGAGTCAGTATGTTCTCTATCAGAAACAGACGTGCCGCCTTAAAGTATTTCAAAGGAAAAAACCTGCTCTACATCTAAAGAGTTCCTGTGAACAATAAAACAATCTTTACCGTTCCACCTGGCGCATCCTGTTTAAAGAGCTTATTTAATTTTCTAGCCTTCCCAGGATCCAAATCAGTAGCCTTCCTCAAAGATACAAAAAGTGACTGACGCCTTTGGCCAGGACTGCTGATACCCGTTTTGCCCTAATTGTTAGTTTGTGGCCAGGCTGTAATGTTTCCATTAAGATTATGTCGATCGAGAAAAGCTTTTTAGTTTTCACCTTCAAATTACAACTTGCTTGAGGTCAGCTGTTTTCCCCCAGGAAAGCCCGTTTTAATGCAGATACAGTCTTTTGATATTCAGGCTGGGTCCAGTTGAGTCTGAGAGAGGACTGAGAGGATGGAGGGAGGAAGGAGAGGAGAGGAAGAGCATTTGATTGAAAGACTGTGATTAGCAGTTTTCTGCAGAGCACCAGGGCCACTAAGTTGTTCTAACAGGGTTGTCGCGTCTCGAGGTGCAGTCAAGGAGAAGTCAGTGCTTTAGAGAACTCCCTTGATTTCTCCATTTCCACCTCCCTCCCCCTCCTTCACTCTCGCCATCCAGCCACACTTTCCTTTCCTCTACAAAAAAAAATCAATATGGCTGTGCAAAGTGCAGCCAGGCCCATAGGGAGGGTGAGCTAACAGTAGGGGCTGGATGCTGGGCTTACAATAAGGACAAGAGGCGTCCTCGAAGCCTGTCCCACAGGCAGTGTCAAGGACAAACCAGAGGTCCAGAAGACCTCTGGTCACCAGACTTCCCTTACCCTCTGTATCTTGCCTACTTTTAAACTCAGCCTTTCTGTTACCTCGGCCAGGCATGGCTCAGCGAGGCAGAAATGATCAATAGCCAGGTAGAGCGTTTAAAATCTCCAGCTCAAGAGGCTGGTGCTACGCTCCTCAAAGCCCATTGGGCCAGCACATGGTGTGCAGCAGTCAGACGTGGTCATTGTAAGGTTTGTGATTTGTGACAGTAAACAATTCAATAGCACTTAGCAATACACAGTGTCTGCAGGGTGTAAGGCCAGCCTCTTCACACTCTCTGCCATTGTCTCAACATGTCACAGATCAGTAGGATTCAGGCAGGTCAAGCAGCTATGCAGGCTGAACATCTTGGTACTGTATTTCACAAAGACAGCTCTGAGGGCGTTACTACAGCTGCACGGCACCAGCTAAAGAACAGAAAAGTCTTAAAACATTGTAAACAGCAGTGCTTCTCATTTCCATACAGTAGGCTCAATGACGACAAAGCTTGAACATGATGTGGATGAAGTGCACAAGGAGGATTTCAGTCCTACCGCGCGTCTCCTTCAATGAGTGACTGATCAGAGCGAAAGTGGCTTGTGCCTCTAATCCGGTACCACTGTTAGACGGTGCAAAGACCCGGCTCTGCATACAGCGGCACGGGCTGATCAAACCCATCGCCTGACAAGCAACCACTTCAAATGATGGTGATTTCCCAGCTCTGTGTCCTTCTGACTCCGTATTATATCGGCTTCTGACACTACCAAGTCTGACATTTCATCTGGGATATAAAAAAAAAATGATGCTCAAGACAACCAAAATGGCATGGAGTTAAGGGTAAACGAGGAGCTGAACCACGGTGGTTGCTATGTCTTATTGGTTTATTATCACCTTATGCTAAAAACAAAACAATTTAAGTGTATAGAACATTATTTTAGAAGGAAACTATTTAAAATGATCACATAAAATACCAAAGAAAGCAACTAATCTCTTTGAGTTTTCCAAGAACCACATTCTTAAACATTTTTTGCTAAGAGGAGCAGAATCATCACTTGAATATTCCTCTTGCCCTATCAATTGAACCACCTTTTTTTATTCAAAGGGTCTTCATAACGAGCAGGAGCAATGGTCTAAGTATTAATCCTAAGCCACTAGAAAAACATATGGCCTAAAGCAGATGTGGACTGCACATCTAGGACAGGTCTAATCCCATCTCATGTAGTTTTTGACCCAGATAAACCAGCATTATAATGCAACCTAAGATTAATATTAAATTAAGTGCTGAATATCATGTATGTCTGTTTATGCAATGCCAAGACCACCCTCCTGGAATCCAGAGGGAGATAGATTTGCTGTAATGGCATTAGTAAACTCAGAGGAGCAGCAGATGGTACTTGTCTTGCTTGAAGAGTTAACATTTTGGCTTATTTATCTTTCTCTCACTCATTCTGAACAAAGGCAAATATTCTACCAGGAACTGAAAAAAAACAATCGTTTTCACACTTCACAGTAGCCAACAGTGACAGATTAACATAGAGGAGGTCTAGAACCCAGTCATTTGAAAATGTAATTGCAGGTGTCACACTGAAGGCATGCATTTAGTTGGAGAGTTAATATTAAAGCTCAAAAGCCTGTCACAATTAAAGGAGGGGGTGTAGGCAAGCTGGGCCAGTGCCAGATCACTAAAGCTCATGTTTGCACTAGTGTGAAGAAGTTGCAAGATGTGGTTTCTGTTTGCTGGGAGCCAAAGTTACTGTTTGCTTCTACTAATTATTGCAGCCAATCTGAAGGGTTAATGGGGCGGAGCCAAGCTAGACCATGTTACGCTGCATTTAACAGCTGGCTGGAATGGAGGTGAAGGCAATGCACGCTGCCCCTCATCTAATAAAAATAAAACATCCTGACATCTGAGGTGTACTTAGCATTGAAAAGAGGGAGGATGAGAAGATGGCAACAAAGAGGAAGAGAAGAGGACGGTGAAGTGAAGTGAAAAGCGGTACCTGATAATGTGATGTCCAAGTGCCACCTAGTGACAGCTCTTCAGCTTTTCTGGTATCAGTAGCATAGATTTAACCCACTAGAAAACATCTTCAACACTGAACTGTTATGACCACGTCACCCCCCCATATAATGTTTAAAAATGGTTGTTAACAATGTATATTAACATAAAAGTTAAGTAGAAGGAAAAACTGCAGTAAAAAAGGTGTACACGCAAACGCATACTTTTAAAAATTGTTCAGCAAAGACCATGTAAAGTTTTAAAGATTACTAACACATTGACTGCACTGGAGTCCCTGATTTAAGAGCCTTCCCACAAGTTTAGTATAAATTACCAGAGACAACATTAGAAGAAAATGTATTTGGCTACTTTTTGGATAGCAAGGTCACAGCATGAAGCTTTTAGAGTAACACATGATTTCTGGAGCCACGTCTGCTGGCGGCACTGTGTCCAAAATCAAAGCAACGATCAACCTTAAAATATTTGGGCATTCTATGCTTTCTTCTCTTGACAGGTTCTGTAGATATGCAGATATTTTTATTTTTTTATTTTATCTCTTTCCTTCACTAACTAAAGTATTATAATCTGGTTTTATGACCATGTTATAATTGTGTTTGATGATACCAAGAAACTTCAATGATAAGACACCAAACCGAATAATAAAAGAAAATAAAAACAACTGTTGTTAAGGCAAACAGGGTTTCCCCATAAACCCCAGAAGACACCTTTTTTTCTCCTTGCAATATCACTTCAAAGTAGTAATTTATACAAGAAGGAGCCCTGACCAAGTGTTGAGTGCTTTTACAGTAAATTGTTCAACGTTTCAGGAGGATGACATTTATGGTCTCAAATCCCTTCTTATCTAGCGTTATGGAAGACCCTAGTTTAAAAAACTGAAACTTTTGTATTCGTTAGCTATATTACATCATGGCCAAAAAACATGTGAAACATCACTTTACAACATCTAATTAAAATATAACTTCATTTATCTTAATTTCTGAAACAATATACTGTTCACTTCAAAGAAGATGTGTTCAAGATGTCAATATCATGTAAAAAGATTGATTTATAATTAAAATGGTTTAAACTTACTTAAATTCTATCCAAAAAAGTCCATCAGATGAACAATCAGTGGCCTATGTTCAGTTGACCACATGGTCTGTGCAGTAGTTCTCCAAGTGATCCAGTAACACTGTAATGGTAGGCCACTGGCCCCCAACACTCCTGGGTCCCCTTCCCTCATTAGCCCAGGTATAAATCACACTCTGCTGGTGCCCAAAGGTGAGAGGGATGGGAGTGGAGGTGAGCTTGAAATAATGCTTATGTCACGGCAGGTCAGGCCTCCATTATGGCCGTTTCAAAAACTATTAATCTTGCTTGTAGTCAGTGGCCTAGAAATAATTACTTCATCTAACCCATGTAATACAGCATGACCAGCAGTCGAGCTTGGTCAATTTGAGGCTGGAGAGGCAGAGTGGAGGTTGAGATAGGGGGGTAGAACCGCAAATTACAGGGCCCTGTCTTCTTCTGCTGGGTGACTGATGTCCTGCTCACTTCTGCTGTGGCCTTTTTTACATTCTTAACACTGATTTAGATAGATCCATACAGGCTGTGAAAGGCGGATGATCTACGAGCAAAAACAGCGTGTGTATGTGCATTAATGCATGACAGAAAACACACACACTGAGGCAGTATCATTAAAACCGTATTATTTTACACAATAGTTCAAAACAGTTCCAGCCTAAGATCTGAAGGACTCTTAAAATCTACCAAACACTGCATTTCCCTTTCCAAAATATTTTTTTCCAAAGTAAATCTTTTTTTTAACATCTATTTTACTCTGATGTACTTTTAGCATTCTAGACAAATACTGTCTGAAAATAATGAAACACGTTTGGCTTAGAAAACATATGTAAGCTGGAAGTAATGTCGCGATATCGCACCTCAGGATTTGCTGGGACGACAACTTCCGGGGCCTTCACCTCACCTGTCTGGATGGCAGGGGACTAATCTAACCCTACACCCCCGACATATGAGCAGACATAGATACAATGAAGACAGTCATTGGAGAAACCTATGCTGACAGCAAACAGACAAGCTAGTGCAAACTCAGCCTCCTTAAACGTCACAGGAAGTATGTATAGAGTGACATAAATAAATGCAGTCCAACAGTGGCTGTCACAGCTGGTGTTGCAGGTGCAAATTTAATTAGTCAAGGTGAAGTCTCCCTTGTTGTCAGGAAAAAGATAGTTGTGGGGGGGGGTGTGTGGAGGGGGGTGGGGGGTCCTCGGCATGCACGACTGTAAACATGCGCTATATCCTAATCAGATGCCACCGCAATGTTTGATCAGCCAGCAAAAACTTGTCACGAATCCCCAGCAGAGAGTGGGCCGACGGGTAGAACAAAGAAAAGGAGCTGTCATAAAAGAGCGGGGTGGCTGTGGTGATGGCAGTGGTGGTGGATGAAGAGACTTTGCCCATTAGCAGTCTCTGTCGCCTGTCTCTCTCCTACTCCCCTTAAAGTTTCTCTGCCTCTAGTTTCCTTTCGTTTTCCGTGTAGCTACCATCAGCCTACACCTTCCTTTAGGTGTCCCGCTGCAGCTTGGTGCCTAAGAACCTAAACCACAGCTGTCACATAGACGCTTCCCAGCCGCCAAATAAAGCTCACAGAAGAAAACCCCACCGAAGCAAGCTACAGTTGTTTACCTTCCAAACAACCACGCGTGTACAGAGGTACAAGTTGAGCTCGTTTTGTTTACATCAAGCACCATTCCAGGTGCATGGGTCCCACTGAAAAGCCTAGGGAAGTAGAGCGCTCCATCCGCCCAATGCCTTCAGGCTGCACTGAGGCGGTGAAGGAACACGTGCACCATTAGATACTGTTTACCTTTCTGTTTGGATGATATTGAATACATTAGCTGATTGAACCTTATAAGAAACACAGGCGAGTGACAAAGCCCAATCGTCTTTGCGACTAGCATGGTAACAGAGATTACAGGCTAACAAAGAGCAGACAGGAGGAAAAAATATTTAAAACCCAAATAGTGATACATAAATTAATTAAAGGACAAAAAAACAAGTAGAGAATTAAAGTTGGAACATCTGTCAGCGACTTAGCTTCCAAACGTAATACCAGTGTTAGAACATTTATACCCTTGAAGTTAATGATCCCCTCTTTAATTGACAGTCAAGAAAAGCTGGCTACGGCAGCATCCTGCTAAGACACCGATAAGGCTCCCCCTTCCCCCCCTCCCAAAACTAAAATAAAAAAATAAAACAGTTTAAAGAACCTTGGCACTAATCCCTATTGTCATCCCAGTGCAGCAGAAGGACTTACAAACACAGATAACTCTGCTGAAGCTGTCTATTCCTTAGGAGTTACGGGGACAGGCGAGCCGGCGCATTTCTCAAATCAGTCACTTAGATTACCCCAATCCCTCTGCGCTGTCAGTCAGCTGAGACACTAGCCTGTCATTGCATTTACATGAGTCCATCTCATATGTGACAAATAGCCCGTATATATGACAATAGCTGCAACGAAGGGGTCCACTTGCTTGCTGATAGCGCCTCTACAGTGTGCCAGACGTGCTGTTGTTGGATTAATCTCACAGCATGTCTGGAACTCCTGTCTTCATTGACACTACAACAACAAGTTTAAGGGGTCTTAACAGGTTTTTTTTGTTGTTTTTTTTTTCCTATGGTGGGAGGAATGTAGGAGATGAATGTCACATGAAAGATGTATACAGACCTGTTATGGCGAACACAGCTGCAAGAGATCACAAGAACAAGGAAAAAACTTCAAAAGGCTTGGAAGTTTAGAAAAAAGTAAAAGAAAACTAAAATCTTACTGAGCTGGCCTCAAGAATGACTTTAATCCACACAATGAAGCTCAGGGACAAAAAACAAAATCAACAAGTTCACTTTTCACAGAAGAACTTGAAAAATGTCCCCACTTTGAATAAACATGGTAAAGATTGGTGTAAACAGGCCTTTTTTGTTTTACTTGGTAAACCTTGTCAGTTCTAAATTCAGCTAAGTTTGTTGTCAGAATTGCCTACATTCCTCATACCAAAGATTCAAAAAGATTCCTGGAATATTCCTCAGAAATACTGGTCCATCCTGGGATAATAGCATCATACAATACAGTATCTGCAGATTTGTCAGCTATACAACAGTCCATCCATCTATTTTATTTTCTCTTCTTCTTTGTGCACCAAACAGCCCAAAAGACATTAACTGGTGAAAATCCAGTAAAATCTTTTTTCTTTTTTTAAAAAAATACTCAGACAAGCCCATCCAGTACTAAAATAAGGCCTTTTACGGTTGGTGTCACTTTTAGGGGGACTTTTTCAATTTTAACTGACTATATGGTACACCGAGGCCCCTGAGAGCTCAAAGACTGCTCGCTACTTTTTATGCTTCTACGGCTCACTCCACTTCAAACAGTTCTGAAACAAATGACAGTGGATGCCCTCTACATAGCAGGGCCAGGGCAAGCATGACACAAGGGTTGACAACTGAACCCTCAAACTCCCTAACCCCTACCTCTGCCATGGCATTCACACTCACACACATACAGCCAAACACAGACCTGACATGACCGCCCTGCAGCCCTGCCTAACCTCTGCTTGTGTTTTTTCTCTCTTCATCTCATAGGAGACAGCCCTCAATTCAGGATCATTTTAGCCAGCCAAGTGGATGTGACCCGCTGCCCCCCAGACAGGCTCATCTGAATAAACAGCGCTGAAGAAACAGGCAGAGAAGGGAAAATCTGCCTTCATTATGATAGGAAGAGAGGGGATGGGAATCAGCCAAGGGGCTCCTTTCTTTATGCACGTTTGATCAAGTGCTTGACAGCGCCTGTGGATGGAATTACGGACTGCTGAACAGAAAGTGCGAATGTAAAGGAGGTAGGAAATGAGAGAGTGTTTGTGCAGTTTGGTCTAGACGGCTGAATTTTCCAAGGCCTGACAGCAAAAGGCTTGTGACAAGCCTGCCATACCTCCGCACCAACTCATACAGAATGCAAGCTGCCTTCTAGCTTTCCAAGTCCATCACTTAGGACGTCAGAGGGAAGCGTCGGGATAAGAGGTCAGACATGGAGAAAAATGGCAGGGAAGAAGGTGGCTAAGAAGACAACGAGCCCAAGGAAGAAGGGAGAGCTGGTCAGGGGTTAAGTGTAGAGAAGACAGCGATGAAAGGCAACTGTCATGCACCAGTGCTCACCCAGGAGCACCTGTCTCGAGGAGAACATGCAAAGTGTGCCGGTCACGTCCTGACAATACCCCCACTTTTCCTACACACTCTCGCGCATACAAGCTCTCAGGAAAGAGCTGATGCTCCACCACTGGAAAGGCATCACCTGCTTGACAGCATGCCAGTCAAACTGTTGTTGGCTTTTTCGCATATGCAAGAAAAAGTTAAGACTGATGAAGAAAAAAAAACACATTGGGGGCTCCAAGAAGAAATCGCTGAGACATGAACAGACCACCTGAAGTGAGCAGACACCTCTCAATGGCTTTCTTCAGAGTAGATTCTAAAATGAGTGCTTCACAAATGCCCAAAACTAAAAAAACACTAGAAGTTTCTTGGAGCTCAGAAATGTTTACTCTTGAATGTTCTTCTATATACATATATATATATATATATATGGCTGTCAAGTTGTGCCTTTCCCCTTTCTACAACTACCTGATATAGATTTCTGCTGTCGATGTCACCGATCATAGCATCAGATCCACAAATTCTTCAACACCGTCTCATGTACATTGACATGGTATTAATTAAGTTTAAATTTGGAAAATGAGAAAGTATCATGAATCGGCCACTGTTTTTAGTTAAAAAGGCAGGAAAGATAAGATTTTTCTAAGCAAATTAGAAGACAAAATAATGTTGACAAAGGAAAAAGTGGAGAATAATCTTAAAAGGTTTGTGATAAAAGCAAGAGGTCCCAAGCCCACAGTTGAACCAAAACAAAGTAGGAGCTGCTACAATCATATCTGTTTTGTCACATAATTTCATCTTTGGCAAGAGAGCAAGATCACTACAAGAGTAACTTGTGTGGTTTTTCGTGACACCTGCTGCCTACGATATTTTTGTTTGGTCATCCATTGGCTAAAGCAAAACTTTGGTAGCTTTCAACACGGTGCAGAACAGATCAGAAAGTTCCTCTGAACATTACTTTCCCTGAATGGATTCAATAGGAGCGAGCCCAGATTGCACAGATTGTCTCAGTATTCAATTTTCATTGTAAATCTGGCTTTCCAGGTTAAAGATGTGACCATAAATGAAGACCTCTGTTTGCTTTAAAGCTCTTTAAAGAACATTAACCCTTTACGGACGATGGGAGCGCCCGCGCTTCCAAATGCTTACATGTTTTTAAATGCCGGTAGAATTCGAACCACGTAAGGTAGAGCAATT
>JAUZNJ010053391.1:0-29819 GCA_034780135.1 Jordanella pulchra | reverse complement strand
GGCTTGTGGTCCGTCCCCGCAGGTCTCCCCCCCTCTCTCCGCCCCCCTGTCCTGTCAGCATACTGTCAGAAAAAACAAGCCACTAGTGCCGTAAAAAGCTCAAAAAAAAATAAATAAACTGTACATTTTATTTCCATACTGGTGTTCTTAAAGTCTGCAGTAATGGTTAGAAGTATTAATCTCATTCCTTCTTATGCTGACCAGCTTTCTCTTTGTGTCTCAAATAGTTTTTTTTTTTAAGTTTTCTAAAGATGATTTAGTTAAATGAGGAAAAGAAGACTGCTGTGCAAACTGGAAAAAAAGTATGACATTTTGATATTTCCAGTTATGAAAATATAAAAAAATTCAGTGAAAAGTTACTTATTTTCCTTTAACCTAAAAGTCGCACCCATTCTTTATCCATCTACTCTTCCCTTATCTCTCACATCATCCTATATGTCTATCAAACCATCCATCCGTCTGGTTTTAACCGACTCCATTTTTGAAGCTTGACCACTAGAAAAACCTGCCATTTAAAACGTGCTTAAATCTTAAACAAATAAAGGAGAAACTCTGACTCAGCTTAAAATGTAAAGAAACTCATTGAGAACTACTGATAAATTGTTTGCTTTGTTTCAAAGTGACACAATTCGGCATGTTCCGTCTGTCTCATGCGTTCCTCAGAAAACTATCTACATCACTGTTTGTGTGTTTAACTCCACAGACGGAATGAACTTTCACTGGCGAGTGAGTGCACTGTCTAAAGTTAGTGCCAGTCATTAAAATCAGATCTGCTGTAATTATCCATGACCTCTGTTTATGCTGGAGGAGTTCATCTCTGCATTTATGTTCCCAGCTGAACGTCCTGCGGGAAGCTATGAGGTTATTGCCGTGGCGCCATTGCTGTCATGCTCCTCATGCTGTTGAAGGACTTGTTGTCCCTCTGGGAACACAGCTTTCTTTGTCAGTTTGGAGGAACACGACTCACTTGAGGACGCAAATTAAGTCTGCAGAGCAGGCAAATTGTTGAACTAGGAGTTCATTGAGAATAGAACATGAGATTAGAACAATTCTGTGTGATTGATTGTGTCTCTGGGTTTTTCTTTAGCAGAGGTTCTCATCGGTGCGGGTTATGTTGGCAAGGTACATCAGCATAAAAAATAAAAAGAAAGACGTTTGTACTGAAATATCTTTAAAACCACTGCTTTTAATCAAGGCAAATAAACTGAAGTGGTTATCAGAGCCTCTTGGCAGCTGGAACCACTGAATGACAAATTACTGTTTAAAACACGAGTTTTAAGAGAGAGAGACTCTTAACGTGCAACAGAGCCTCGAACAGAGAAACCATCTTGAATAGAAATGTATCTACATGAAACTTGAACCTGACGACACCAGCTTTGTACAAAAGAAAACTAAACAGAAAACTTAACAGATAAGGAAGCCCTCTTGAAATTCAGAGACTCGTAATAATTAAATAAACCTAAAATCCCATTTTTTCAACATACAGCTTATAAAGAATATATTAAAACCAACACATTTGAAGTACATCCATTTTTTTGTTCTGTTTCATAATAAAAGTTTCTTTATAGATTAAATAACAAAGAGGAATTAAAGTAATAGTAACTATATATACACATTTTGTTTAGGTATAAGTTTCCCAGAGGAAATGATCTCCACTATTGGCAGGATGTCGAACAAACGCATCTGTTCAGCAACATTTTGATCTTCTCTTAGCCGGTTCTTTGTGTAACACTGTGACTTCCTCTCTCAGCAGGTCAGCTCTGTGACTCAGCATCCTGCCAACAGCAAGGAAAAAAAAAACACAGCCAGTAAATGTCAAAGCACTCATAACTGACTTTCTGCAATGTGTTGATTAAGTATTTGCACCATTTCAAAATGTCCACATCCTCACGTAACAACTGTGTGCTATTTGAAGTAATGCTTCCTCTGAAGAGAAATGATGGAGATTAGAGAGTTTTCTTTTTTTTTTTTAATAATTTGAAAATTACAGAGTGCATCAGCATTCAGCTGGAGAACATCTGTACAAAATGAATTTCTATATTTTAGCATAGTTTTTAGCTGTGGCTCTGGCTGTGTGTTTGGGATTAATGTCCTGTGTTTTATAAGGTTTTTCATAAAGGTTGAATTTGTGAGACCTTTGAACTATCTGCATTGTTCTTCATGATGCTGTTTATTCTCCAATGATCTCTGAGTTCTTCAAAGAACAGCCGGATTCATGCTAAGATACAATTACATACGTGTCTTTTTTCCCTACACAACACATTACTGTTCTACTTTTTGCTGGTAAAAAGGTTGGAACATCACAAAATGATAAGTTAAAAGTCAAAAAATTAATGTCTTTATTAAAAAAAAAAAAGTATGTTGGATATAAATGATGGTATTACCTGGCCACAGTTTCTAAAGCCTCGATGACATTTTCGCCTGTGGCTGCGCTGCACTCTATGAATTCAAAGTTATATTCCTGTGGAAAAAAAGCGGGAAAAAAATCTCTTCAACCATGAAAGTTACTGGATTCAACGTAATATTACCAGAAGAAGTTGTTGGGAGGGTTTTACTGCACCAACCATTACCTTAGCAAGGATGTCCCCCTGGTCTGTTTTAACTTGTCGCTTTGCATGTTCACATTTGTTTCCTACCAGTAGGACAGTCACGTCTTCTGCAGCAGCTTCCTGCAACACGTAGATTATTTTGATTAGTTTTTAAGCTGCAGTTTTAGTTGCTTATTTTCCACATGAGTTTGACTCGACTAGACACTAGATAAACTTTTTTTCTAGTAGAGGTTTATCTCAGTTACTGGCAAATAAATGTACCAACAACAACACTCACTATTTTCAATAGGAGTATGAATATGAGGCATGAGAATATGAGAACTTTGTTTGTACCAAGAAATAAAGTATTGTCCTAGATTGAAATATTTTTGTTTAGGGAAGAATACATCTAACCCTTTACTAAAAGGATTTCCATTAATTTTACTTAGAAGCTAACCCTATGTATTGACAATGGTGAGACACTGACCAATGAAAAACAGCACTGCTAGACTTACAATGTAAATAAAAAAAAGATTAGAAAAACTGGACTTCAGTTTTTGTAGCTGAAAATCGTTTTTAATCTGAAGGAGTTTCTCACTTCAAGACACGTGAGGTTGAAGTTCTGGGTTTGGTTTGGGATGTTCTGCAGATCTAAATTCACATCCAGATTGGACTCATCTACCAATAGGGACTTACTACTAACCCTAAAAACTTCAGTTTTATCTTTATCCTTTTTTGAAATTAAAGGTGAATAATCCAGGTCCACAAGGTAATAAGCCTGTACTCAAATTAGATCAAACCATTTGCATTTCCACAGCACGGACAGGTGGCTTCTCACCTGGTTAAAGGAATAGGGTGAAGGAAAACTAGGCTAACTAGGCCAGGTTTCAGCTGGATTATCTACCTCTGCTGAAAGTATAGATGCCTATTCTGAACAGGAAAGAGTTGCGGCAGATGGTGGCAGCAGAAACCTACCTGAATGGAGTTTGCCCAGTAGCTGACGGCTGAAAAACTTTGAGAGGAAGTGATGTCATACATCAAGAGAAAAGCATGGGCTTTGTGAAATACTTGTCTGGTGATGCTGTGAAACCTTTAAAGACAGAAAAAAATGTTGTAAGAGACTTTCTGTCTTAAATTTGAAGGTGAGACAATATTTTGCACGAGTAGAAACATATTTCTAGTGGGCCTATAGACAAATCAGCCAAGATGCCAGTAAAAACTCCCAAAAGATCTAAAAATTATAAATGATGTGCAACAAAGAGGAAGAACATAATTAACCGTTCAATTAAAAAAGCTACAAAAGAAAAATCCAAGAAACTAAACAACTGAGCATTTAGAAACAGATGGTACACTCTATCAATGCAAATTAATATCAGCTGGTTCAGTCCCAGTTTAGGGCCTGTAAAGTGTTTTTCATTACCAGAGTGTTTCACAAAACACATTGTGCCACTAAAATATCTATCTACTGTGACAAAACTGTTTACATGTGTTATTCCTCTAAACATTTGATGGTTCTAGCAGGCACTGTTGTTACCATCTTAATTTTTGACTTAGTAACACATAGGTGCCCTGTAAACCAGGACTCGTCTTACAGGGGAGTCAAAAGAATAGTTGTGTGACCTGTCCAAGAGCCAATGATCCCCAAATCACATGATTATGTGAGGGTGAGCATGAAACTAGCAAACAACAGTAGACTTTTATTAGTCGACTAATAAAGTAATTTTGAACTAAGCTATATTTTGAGCAAAAAGCTTAAAATAAACCTTGGATTAGCATTAAGGAATTGCTTCAAAGAAAATAAAAATATTGCTCTCAACATAATGAGAGCAATATCTCAACATGCACACTCACTGCACACTTACTCAACAAGCCTCCACTGGTGAAGAAAAACATTATGAGGCTTGTTTGAAGTTTAATTCAGAACATTTGACAGGAGATTATTTTATGGGGAAAATTAGCTTCGACAGTCGTTACACAGTAATGTTTGGAGGAGGAAAAATGGCATTGCATATTGTCCCCAAAACAACATACAAACAGTATATATAGAGCTAGAACATAATAATTTGGGAGTGTCCTTTAAGACACTGTTTGAAGCACACGTTTTGATAGGAATCTGCCTTTAAACAAGGATATTGATCATATTGATGGTTAATGTGCATCCTTGGCAACATTTAGTTGGCTGCAAAGGCAAATAAATTTCCCTTAGTCAGAACAGAAGAACAAGAGGCCTCCAGAACCTTTGAGATTTAAGAACAGTTTTTCTGAAAGTATGGATCAACATCTCCCCAGAATGATGCCTGTGAGTAACCTACGACATGGCCAACACTTATAACACGTCATATTATTTTAATTTTGATAAATGGGATATTATTTCAATATGGATATAAACAAAATAAAAGCCCCAGAAAGACAGCCTAGAATGCCCAAAACTGATTAACTTATTCTCCGTGGCACTCAGCTTTATTCCAGATCAATTTTATACTATGAATTTCTTATTTTCTAGGTGTTTATTACTTGCCTTTTTAAACTGATCAGGTGAGAATTCCATGTTAATAACCCCAGTAGAAATATGCTTATCTCTCACTGTTACAGCAGTAGCTTCACATGTCATAGAAAGAAAACATTCTGACTAAATGTGGATGTGGATCTAGAACAGCTTACACCAGAATATTTCGATCAGGATGTTTGTGTAACTCTTAATTATTGTCAGGAGAGAGCTGAGAAATTTTATTGTATCCGTATTAGCAGGATGGTATTTGTTTAAACACTGGTTAAACAACGTGCTGTTTTCACATTGGTATTCGACCATGAGAGACACAATAACTATGTTTACCAAGAAAAGCCACAGCCACTTCCTAAAACCTACAACCAGCACAACAGTCAGGACATCAAAACCTGCCACAAAATATCACTTGCCTGCTTATTTATTGTAACATCCTATGTTCATTTTGGGATGATGGATTTAATTTTTAAAAACACATAAGCTCCCTACAGATGACAGAGTTCAACACTTTGACTTCAAGGCTAGTGCTCTACGGAGACCCTTTCATTATTTTCCCACTAAGCAGGGTCTTATTCTCACATCTCCTGTCCAATTATAGACAGAATAGTTGAGTATCAAAACACCCCTACAGATCAACTTTGTCTCAACTACCAATGAGAAACTAGATTACAGCAAACAAGACCATTATCAATTCCTAATACGCTTTAACCACTCATCACACATCCAACATGATAACTGCGGCCCTATGCTGAACACTTACCCAGTCTCAGGGTGGGGCAGTCAGTGTTTTTCTTATTGAGATCACTGGATCCATATTTGGAGGAACTGCCTATTACATCAAGCCCTCCCCAGCTGGCTACAAACATTGAAACCCATTGGTTGAAAACACAAACATCAGTAGTAAACAAGAGGAGGCTCTTTGGCCCCTAACCAGACGCTCCTCATGATTACAGTTTGAGAACAAAAACTGGTGACAATGGGGAAGGAATGTGGCTTGACTTGTCCTAAATGTGAACACCGCTCCTGTATTGACAATATAGGAACTGGATAATCTTTAGTAGCGTCATTGGGGACCAACCCTCCCACTGGAAGTCACATATTAACTGAACTATTACGTCTATAAAGAAAAACTGAACAAATAATGACATTTTCTTTGCTATAGAATGATAATTTAAAGTAAAATTAACTAAAGTTTTTTTATTATTATTAATACCATGTCATTTAAAGCATAAACGGTTTTACATTTTCACATAACTTTAAAACCTCATCTGTAATATTTTTACTTTAAACAAAAATAAATGTGAAACATACCTTTCTTGACCGGCTGTATCCCATAACTGTAGAACCACAGGTTTTCCATCTACTACCACAGTCCACTTGCAGGAATCAAGACCTGAAAAAGATTTCAGGGTAACATAGTTTCATATATTGACACACAAATTTATGGGAATAACATGAAATATCAGAGTCTTACCAACGGAGGCAGGCAAATCTAAAGAAAACTTCCCGTTCTGAGCTCTTTTCATGAAGGAAGTTTTTCCAACGCAACTCTCGCCAACCATGACCACATTGTAACAGTCTGATTTATCTGTGTTACTAGTACCTAAAAAAATTAAAAGTAGAGCCACTTTTAGTCTTAATATATGCATTTTTATTTTCCTTTCGCGTCTATAACCTTTCATTACATGTAAAATGTGTGGATATTGTTACCAAATGAAAGCTGAGTCCCAGTCTCTTCATTCAAGTGAATTTTATCATGAAGCAGAGTCCCTGCTGCCTTGTTCCTATGAAACAAACAATTTAAAATCCAGGTTTGATATAAAGCATCCAAGATAAGTTAGGTTCAAGGAATATTCTTCGGTGCAAGCTGGTGGAGTCGGATGGAGCGAAACATGATGTCCCAAAAAAGTTTTTGGTTTTCTGTGAACCTTCTGTGAACATTCTGCACCATTATATTGCCTTGTTATCTTGCACTGTCAACATTGCTGAACTTCCCATCATTTCTGCACTTTATTTTCATGGTTGAACTTCGTTTTGGCTGCACATTTTATATACAAGATGGCAATAAAGTTTGTTAAAGTTTTACTGGATTTAGGTCAGGGCAGCATGGAGGCAGGTAAATAGTATCAATTCTTTCATCCTCAAGGAACTGCCTGTATATATATCATATATATTTTACCACATAAGGCCGAGCACTATCATGCTCTAACATGAAAACAGGACCCACTGCACAAGTGATGGTTTTATAATGGGTCTAAAGCTTTTATTCTAACACCTCAGGGCAGTCTGGATCCCATTGTTTATCCTTTACAAGTCTGTGTATCCGTCCATGGACATACTTCCCCAAACCAGCCCTTAGCCACCACCAAACCTTTCATGAACTGGGCACAAGTACCTGTCAATTCAGGTGTTCTTTGACAAATTCCAGTAGAGCTCAGTGGTACTGTTAGGATTATTTTCTATTATTCATGTATTTGTTTGTTAAACCCTAACGTTACCTCCCTGTTATGTGTTAAGGCCAATGTTCTTATGTCAGAATAAAAAGTTGTCATCTCTCTACACTCATTTCCTGTCTGCTTACTTTAGAAAACAAAAAAATAAAGGCCACTAGCCACAGCTAAAACTAATGTTTAAAAGTTATCTTCATTATGTACATAAAGATTTGGGAATGAAATGGGAGCATAGAAGCTGAGTGGATTATTCCTAATCGAGAGTTCAGTCACTGTGCATTCAGGTTGTCCTTGATCTAAGAACACTGAGTAATATCTGTAGAAGGCTGGAGCCAGTCAAGGCTCCTCATGTACAAACATGCCTATGATTTTGGCGGGGTTTGATACTGGAGTTTTATAAAATGCTTCTTTAATCGTTATTTGGGCTGCTGCTGACTCTCTGGCGAAGCGAGCCCGATAGTACCGTCGTATCCATGCAATCTCTCTGGTCTGAGTAGGATTACCATTCTGTAAAAGCTGTTATGTTTTCTAGACATTCAACACATAAAACTTATAAAATGTTATTTAAAATGTTTGTTGATCTCCTCTCAGGTAAGAATCTGGAGAGAAAGCTTAGAGATGGAAACACAGAGCTTTCCTTTACAGTACCTAGCATCAAGCCCAGGGCTTACTGTAGGATCATGGGCCTTCAGGCCAGCCTCATGAAGTCTGTATCTGATGGTTTTGCCAGAAATTCACACCAGTGCTTCACTGCAAATCACTTTGTAAGGCTCTGGCAGGACTAATGCTCTTCCTCCTTGCAGATAGAGCAGATACCAGTCCTGCTGATGGGTTAAGGACCTTTGATGGTTCTGTCCAGCATTCTTAGCGCCTGATGTGTAGATGGTTTGGGTGTCCTAAACATGTTTGTACGTGTAGGGCAGATCTTTAAAGAAGGTGCAAAATGATTTACATTTGCAGTTCAGCAGACGGTGTGCAAACCTGTATTTCCGTGTGTGTGCCTTCATCAATATACAGATCATATTCTTACGACCAAACTGCACTAATCAGGGGCAGCAGGATATGCAAATGTAAACATTTACCACGTGAAAGAGTTTCTCCAGACCTGACAGTCAACTGCGGCTGCAGTCTATGCATCTTTTTTAGTACTTCTGAAAGTGAACTGCAATGTGACACGCAACCATTTCTAGAGCCATTGTTGCTACAAAGGAGGCATTGGTACAATGTCAGAGGATGGAGAGATATTCTTTGCACACGTAAACATAATTTGGATTATGATCTTAAAGAGTAAAATGTTATGAGTCTATTAAATTTTCCAGTTGAGACTCTGCTACATCTATGAAGAAAAGAATAATATAATGAAACAAGTGGAGTCCTTTTCTTTCTTTTTTTTTTATCATTATCTGCTTTACACATCTTTAACAGAATACATGTGAGATAACATTTTTGTTTAACAGAGGAGTTGAGTATGCTTGCAGTTTTCTCTCGTGAAAACCTGCTTAATAAATAACTATTTCTTTTGCAGTTTGAAAGGTATAAATATTTCTTTTGTGTAGTTTTAGTTCAGTATTTTTAAACACTAATGTTATGGTTCATAGTTTGACCTTGTTTTCTGAGCAGTCTGAGATGTGATGCACAATAACATTTAAAGAGCAAATGAGAAAGAACGTGGGCAATTGAGTCTCTGCTCAGACTAAATGATCAAATACTCTTAGTGTTATTAAGCCTTTTAAAAAACAATTTTATTTTGCAAATGCAAATAAGTTAATGCATTTACTGTAGACAAAATAAATACCAGATATTGTGCACCTTCTGGGAAACTGGTAAACTTACAAATCAGTGATAATTGTTAATGATTGATAAACCATAAATCATGTGTTATAAAGCAGATCATTTAAATCAACATGCATGTCTGAGGTATTTTTATTTGGAACACCCTTACCTTGCAGGCTTGGAAAACCCCTCATTTTCATCAACCTGTAAAGATCAAAATGTGAAACAAACATGAAGTATTAAACTCGTTCTAGTTTAATGCATCTTCTCCTTTTATATGTATTTCCTTAGCATGAAAAACCTTCTCAGTTTATTCGACCCGGTCTTTTTAAAAGGCCAAAACTACCTGATCTTATTTTAAGCCCGCCTGTGTCAGGTTTCTGAGGAAGCCAGACATGCATGCATGTTCTCATTTCAACAATGCAAAACCCATGGTGATGACCACATGTTCCTCATTTTAGTTAGTTGCATCAATGTTTTCTTCGAACAGGAATCCGACCAAGTACAAGATGTTTTATGCAAATGGGAAGTAACGCTCTACCTACACTGGACATTGGCTTTTTCACAAACTCTTGTTCCTGTAAGTCTAAAGAACATCATTATTGATTCAAAATGATCTTTGCACAGATACAAAGCCTAACTTCAGGTCCTGGCCAATGCAAAAAAGAATAAAGTATATTATGTCCAGCAATTAAATGACTAATAGGTATCATATTTAGTACTTTGTAATGCATTATTTAAAAACATTTTGCCATAAAACTAACAAAAATATTTTATTTAAGCAGTTGAAAGTAAAACTTTCATAGCTTACCTTTGATATTTTGGTAAGGTCTGATGATTCCTCTCTTTCAGCTGCCTTATGTGCACCTTCCTCTGTGATCCCTCTGGCTTCATCTTCATGTTCTGCGTTTCTCTCCGGTTTTCTTTGTTGTAATCCTGACTTTCGATTTGATCCAAATTTTTTCCTCCTCCCTCCAGAGGCTGAATCTGATGTGGGAGGGCTGGATGAAAGTCTGCTTGGACTCTGCTCTTGTTCTGTCTCTGCTGTTTGCTTTTGTGAGATTGCATTTTCTTCAGCCGTTTCCTCGGCTAGAGCTCTTAATAAAGACTCACCAAACTGGCTGATTTCCAGAGTTTCTTTCTTGGTTTCTTGGTGAGAGTTGTCATCTATTTGTCCAGTGTGCAGCTGTGGTTGGGTTTCTTTCTTTCCTGGGTCACTGGACACTGTAATGTCTCTAGAAGATGTTACAATACCCGCTGACTCATTTTTCGGTTCCAGGATTTCCTGTTTGGTTTGTATTCCCAGATTTTTACGAGTAGAGCCCATTTTTCTTCTCCTGTTTGTTGGAGTTAAGTCCTGACTTGTGTCTCTTATCCCAGGATTTTGAGTGTGAATGCCTTCATTCATTCTACTTGGAAATTGTTCTTGAATATCTTGGATTCGTTTTACCTTCATGTTCTGTGGACTCTGCTCATCCCCTTGTTTATTCTGAGATGGGTCACAGAGTACCTCTGGGCTCCCCCATTGGGTGTCAGTGTTTGAAGTCATTGGCTGATTTAAAACATACTTGTTTCTTTCTACAAACTCAGGGGTCATTTGGATCTCAGTCCTTGTAAAATCATCTGGTTTTGGTGTTTCTATAATAAGATCTATGGTGGCAGATTTTTCAGAAGAGAAAGAAGTGTTAACGTTACTGGTCTGGAGACTATCCCTGATTTCAGTTTCTGTAGTTTCTTGTTGCATTAAAGCTTCTTGCTGTGGCTGCACATCCTCACCTTGTAAAACCCCTACTTTTAGCTGTAATTCTCCCTCATCTTCCAGTTCGCCCAAATTCATCACCTCCGTTTTCGCGCTAAAGTCACCTTTTTCTGTCTCATCACTTGTGTGTGTCTCACCCTCTTGTTTTCTGTTCACTTGAGTCCTACGAGAAGATCCAAGCTTTCTCTTCTTCTGTTTTAAAGCTAAATGAGGGTTTTCTCCTTGGCTGTTCGGTGCATTTATCTTTGCAGAAATTCCCTCTTTGTTAGATGCATCCACAGCTGGCTCCTGCGAAGCAGAAATGAACTCATTTGAAGTATTTTTCTGTTGGGCTTCATACATACACTTCTCCCCCTTTTCATCCTGTTTAAGATCGTGTACATCCATTGAGCTTTCCACCTCTGAACTGCAGTCTTCTGTTGTTACAAATCCAACTGTTTCTGTGTCTTTGTTTGTATGTTGCAAATGGAACTCTGTACCCGGTGGATCTTTTCCACAAGATAAAGCTTCTCTGTTTTGTCTCTGTAAGGCTTCTTCGTGATTAATGACTTGCACACTTTCTGCCTTTGGGCTGATAATACCATTATGAAATAAGGTACTCTGCATATCTAAGCCACCTCTCCCAACAGAGGCTTGGGTTGATTGCATCAAACCCATTTTGTTTGTGTCATGTCCTGTAAGCTGAGATGAATCATTATTTTCATGAGTACGCTTTACATCTTCGTCTTTTCTTTCTTCATTGGATTTAACTGGGCTCACTTGGTTTGAGTTTGGATGAAAACCTGACGTTCCACGTGTGCTGTCCCCCAGAACGTCATGTGAGGAAACTATGTTTTCCTCCAACAGTTTTTCAGTTACAGTTGATCTAATTGTTGCTACATTTTCAGACTGAATTTCCTTTTCTATTTCTTCTTCTTGCCCTGCTAACATTTGTGCAGTTTCCTCATCTCCTGTATTTTCTTGAACTTCATTTTTAGTTTCTTGATTTTGCTCAGTATTCTGGCCATTTCTTTGTCCTTTATATCTCCGACTTGACCCGAGTTTCCTCTTGTGTGCTGCTGCTTTGGGCCCTGAATGAATATCATCTTTGAGGCTTTGATAACTGTCCTGTGGTTCAGAGTCCAAAGTAGCATCTTTATCTGACTGCTGTGTTTTTCTGAAAGACTCAACTTCTTTATCTGATGGCTGTGTTTGTACGTGAGATTCATCTATTTCAAGTGAGATTTGATGCGTTTCCTGCATTTGCTCATCTTTTGCCTGCTCGTTCTGTTCTTTGCTATCCATATCTATGAAATAATTCATTTCTGCAGCTGTATGCCTATCTTTTTCTCCATCAGCAGAACACATCTCTTGTGGTGATGACACCGCACCTTGCTCAATGCTGTAATCAATTGGAGCATGGTACATGCTTCTCGCTTTTTCTATGTCTTTTTCTGGTGGGGCACAAAGGTCATTGCTTTGTAAAAATTCATTAGGCTTCAATATTTCATTGTCCTCATCAGATACCTTCGCTTCTGTATGCTCAAACATATTTCTGGAATAATCGTCAGGATTTCCAGGTTTCTCTTTTTCGATCGTTTGAGACATGTCTTGGTTCTGTGCGGGCATGGTATTCCATTCAAGAACTTTCTCAAAAGTACCCACATCTCTGGTTTCAGGTTCTGCAGGTACACAGCTCTTGCTTTTCTCTGCATACCTTTCTGTTGTGGGGGGGCATGCATGTGATTCAGACAACAAAAAGCTTTCCATAAAATTGCCATCCTGCAAGCACAGCTCTCTGCATTTATCATGATCAGTGCTGTGAGGTTTGGGTGGTTCCCTTGATGTGTCAATAACCTTGCAGTCAACAGTGGGTGATGGCTGTATGCCTGTTGTGCAAGTAAAAGTGCCAATATTTACATTTTTGGTTTGTGAAGAATGCTTTTCTTGCACTTTATCCTGGACAGTTTCCATTGATTTTTCCTGTCCCTGTGCTACTTTCTCTGTTTTTTCATATACACTTGCATTCATTTCCACCGCGTTCATAGTTACAGCAGCTGAATCTTTTGCCTTAATCCTGCCTTTATTTCTACGACTAGACCCCAGTTTTCTCCTGCTTCCACTGCTGTGGAGGTCTGCTTTGGTTTGCTCGTCTACATTCTCAGACAATTCCTGAGGCTGAGGGTTTAACAAAATATTTTCTGATGGAAAGTTTGACAAACCAAGTGTTTTTTCCCGAGTTTCACAAAGGAGGTATTTTTGTTCCTGTTGAAATATTTCATCAGTGTTGGGTTTTACATCAGACTGGGTTGTTTCTTCATTATTTAGACCATAAACATCTGAGTTGATTTCTTCTGAAGGGTGTGATTCCTCTTTTATTTCAGTATTATCAACAATGTTGATTTTTTGTTCAGACAATTCAGCCTGGTCAGTCGGATTTCCTGAAGTAATTTCCAAATTTTCATTAGCATCACCTGTAATGGTATTGTATGAATATGTTTGTATACTTTCTTGAATTTGTGTTGAATCTGCTTCAAGCATTTCATTCCCATTTTCTGACAGAGTATTACTGGGATCTCTTTTGTAAAAAGTATCTGATTCATCTATTGACACATCTGCTGGTTTTGCCCCATCTTGAGCAAAAACATTTGATTTTCTTTCGTCTAGATCCTCTTGAATGCTTTCACTTTTCAGAATCAAACTCTGAACTTCTTTTTCAGGATATTTTTCTAACACAGAGCTCTGATTTTCAAAGGAAATATTTGGAGGAATTGAACCTGTGGAGATATCATCTTGTGAAACAGACATGATGTTATGCTTAGTGTCTCCTTTCAGTTCTTCTTGCTCTGCTGTCCCTGTTTCTAATTGCATTGTTGGTATTTCAAGTGTTTCATTAAATCTTTTACTTTCTGACCTTTCTTCTGTAGGTTCTATACCTGTTTGTCTTCCTTTCTTTCTCCGACTAGAGCCCAGTTTTTTTCTGCTCCCAGTGAGACCAAAACCAGCAGTAGTTTGCTTATCTGTGCTCAGAGAATTTTCCTGATGTTGGGGGTTAGCAGAATTGGCTTTGGCATCCTCCAAACATACTTTGCCTTCTCCCTCAACAACGTAGTCCATTTGTTGAGGTTCTTGTACTTGTGTTTGCAGTACCTCGTGTTCTTGACCTTGTCCGTTGGCATCATCTGGATTCTTGTGGTGAAGAATCCCAGATTTACCCTGAAGAGAGTCAGAATGATGCTCTGAAGTCTCCCATGATTGACCAGGAAACTCCACATTGCAGGTTTCTGATTTATCCAAATCTTTAAAAATAATAGCACCTCCTATAATTAAATTCTCTTGATCATTTTTAGGATAGATGTCCTGCATAGAACTCTGAACCTCTAATGATTGAACCAGGGAGGGGTTGAAAAGCACTGAGCTCTCATGTTCAGGACCTATGACTTCCTTACTACAAAAAGTTTTATCTTCACTTTCCAGAGAGTCAGATTTATCCAATAAAGAATCATCCCCTGATTGAAGCGATAAAACAACATGATCTGTTTCTGATTTATTTTGACTCTCTAAATTAATTTCTTTAATGAAACATTTTGGGTCAATGTCTGGACTCATGGAGCTTTGTCCTTCCATCTGATCATCTAGAGCAGAGTCTCCTTCCCCAAAGTCAGTGATTTGTTGCATATTGAGATCATATAAGTCAGATTCTCCATTTTTTACATCTAAGGCCTCTGGGTAGTTGTCTTTTCTATGATACACATCCTCTTCGATTGCGGAACCATCAGTTACTTTCACAGTGAGCGCAGACATTTCAGCTGGGCCAGTCAGTTTTTCAGGAATAATACCCTTATTTTCTGCAACAGTTTCAAGATAACATTTAGTTTGCAAGGTATCTTGCATTTCTGTTGAGTGAACCTGGAAGTCCTCCTCTTCCCTAAAAGCATCATCTGATCGAATATCTTTGGTGACTTTGCAGTGAACAATGTCAGATTGACCCTCCTCTAGTTGTGGAACATTTATTGGTTTGTCAATTATTCCAGGTTCTGACCTAGTCTCACTTCCATCGCCACAATTTTCATTTTTAAACATTAATAGCTGCAGGTCTGTAGTGGGATCTTTTTTTAACACATAGCTTGAATCCTCTGAAGGAATAATGTGTGATGGTATTAAGGACAAGTCCTGTGAAAGAGACAGGATAATTTTATGTTCAATGTCTTCACTCAGGTCTTCCTGCTCAGCTCCACTTGTTTCCAACAGCACTGTGGTTTGGAGACTGTCATCATTTAAGGTATTTTTTAAAGTTTCCTGTGTAGATTCCTTAACATCCCGTCTTCCTTTATTTCTCCGACTAGATCCCAGTTTTCTTCTGATCCCACTGAAGCCCACATCAGTTTGATTGTCTGTGCTGAGAGAACTGTCTTGGAGTTTGGGGTCAGTTGGACTCTGTGCCAGACTCCCACCTTCTTTTGTCTGACTTAAGGGGGTTATCTCTTCAACCAGGCTACTGACTGACGCTTCCTTTGAATCATGCAGATGGTAATCCTTATTTGTCTGATCTAAAGTCTCCACATTTGGTTCTGTTTTGAAACACTGGTCTTGAAGTGGAAGCTCCTGTTTTGTATCAGAACCATCATTGCTTTTCACTTCAAAGTCTGATTGCATTATTTTAACTTGCTCAATGTCTTTTAAATTAGTTTCTCTACAATGAGGAACACCCTGTGCCCCTTCTTTCTGCGGACTCCCTGATATGTCTGTTAGTGGGTCCTCGTGTTCAGGAGTTTGTTTTATAGCTGTTTCTGAATGCTTGGGACCTCTGATTTGGTTTTTCCAGAGATTCTCATCTTTAATTTCCAGAAAGTCGGTTTTATCCAATGAAGAGTTTTCCTGTGATTTATTAGACAAGTCAACATTATATCTTTCTGATTTATCTGGTTTCTCTAAATTATCTTCTTCAATTAAGCTCTTCGGGTCAGTATAGATGTCTTGCATGGTGCTTTGAACTTCAGATGAATCACCAGGTGGAAACATTGAAAGAATGGAGTTGTCATTTTGCTCCACATCTAGCCTCTGTTCCTCCTCACTAACTGTCTTTGCATCTAATATCTGTGTTGTTTTGGGGTTTTCGTCCACCCAGGTGTTTTCATTAACTTCATCTTGAGATTCTCTTACTTGCTGGTTTGCTTTACTTTTAAGAGAAGACCCCTCTTTCTGTCTGCTCATATTATTGGATAAGTCTGTGTTAAAATGCTCATCAACACTCTTAGAGGTTTCCTCAGGCTGGGGATACAAAGACAAGGTTTCTGGTTGAATGTTTGAAAAAAATGGTTTGCTTTCTTCCTTTTCAATGGAGAGACTTTCCTTGTCTTGATGGAATATTTGATCAGCTTTGGTTTTCTTATCATGCTGAACCATTTCTTCATTTTTGTTATCTAACATCTCGGAGGTTATTTCTTTTTCATAATGTTCTTCCTCTTTTGCTATAAAACCTTCAGCACTTTTCACTGTGATTGGAGGCATTTCACCTTGATCAGTTAGACTCCCATACATAATGTCAACATCTTTAGTGGTATTATCTGAAGCAGTTTCAGAAGAATGTGTCATTTGCAGACTGTGTTCTACTGTTGTTGAATAATCCTCTTCTTCTCTGTTCTTCATCATAGCATCCTTTAAAACATGTCTTGCATCTTCACAGTGGAGAGCTTTATATTTACTCAGTGATAAATCTACGAGTTTTTCTTCATCTTGAGCCAAAACATATGAATTTATTTTATATGTATCTTCTTGAAGATTTTCACATTCCACAATCAAAGTCTTTGGGTGCCTGTCAGGCCCTTTAGTTTCCACAGAGCTTTGATCCTCAGAAGACGGAGCAGGAATCGTGGGGAAGTCATGTGAAGCAGACAAGGTAACTTCATCCGCAGTATCTTTACTTAATTCTTCCTGCTTGGTTGCCTTGATATCTAACAACACTGTTGATGTATTAATGGCTTCTTCTGTTGCAGTATTTTCTAAAGCTTCCTGTGTAGATTCTTTAACGCCCTTTCTCTGTTTATTTCTCCGACTAGACCCCAGTTTTTTTCTGCCTCCACTGTAACTGAAGCCCACATCAGTTTGCTTATCTGTGCTAAGAGAACTGTCCTGGACTTTGACGTCAGCAGGATTGTGTTCACTACCCTGTACGAGGCTTTGGTCCATCTGACCAAGGGCAGTGTTTACTTCAACTACACTGTCGATCAAAGTTTCCTTTGAATCACACAGACAGTCATCAGTTTTTGTTGGAACTAAAGCCTCCACATTTCCCTTTGTTGTGAAACAGAGATATTGTTGGTTCTCAGGTAGAAGCTCCTGTTTTGTATCAGAACCATCATCACTTTTCACCGTGAGCTCTGAGTGGATACTGCTGATGATTTCAGCTTGATCAATCGTGTCTTCCAAAATAGTGTCTTGATATCTAATATCATGTGCCGCTATTTCAGACCAGTTATCCATTTGCTGACTTTGTTGTGTGTCTATAGGTGGATCTGTATAGTTTTGGGCTGGTTTCATCGTATTATCTGAGTCTTGAGGACTGTTGTATGTTTGACTCTGTAGAGTCTCAAATGCATCCACTAAAGCCTTTCCCTCTGATTTTTCAAAAGATACCCTATTATTATCTATTTCTGATTCTTCTTGATATTTTGTTAAATATACATTTTCAGAAGTAGAGCTTACCAGGTCATTCTCAGGATAGGTGCTTGGACTAAAGCCCTGAATTTCAGATGAATGACCAGCAGTAAACACTGAGTTGTCATTTGATACAGATGAGACGTCACGCTCCACGTCTTGTCTGAGCTCTTCTTGGTTTGCAGTCTTTGTTTCTGATGATACATGTGTTGTTTCAAGAGAGAGGACTCCCTTTGACTTTTCTTTTACATCATCACATTTTTCAGCTTGCTTTCTTCCCTCACTACTTTGGCTAAACTCATTTTTCCTTTTATTGCCACTGCTTTCTATCTGTTCATCTACATTATCAGTCATCTCCTGAGGCTTAGAGTCAAAAGAATCTATTTCTACCATGAGTTTTGTTGGAACAGCTTTGTTTTCCTCACTGGAAAACCCCCTTTTCTCCTCATGAAACATTTGTTCAGAGGTGAGTGATTGGGTGAGTTGTAAATCACTCTCTACTTTGCCTTTGAACTCTTCGATATCATTTGAGACAGCTTCTTTTGTTTTTAAATCCTTGACCTCGCTTGTATTGATGTAACATAAACCAGAATCTTGATTTTTCTCATCTTTGGCCTCTGAGTAGTTTTCCTGCTTGGATGAGGAACCATCCACTCTTTTGAGGTGTAGCTCTGAGATTTCACTATTGGTCAGACTTTCAGAAATTTTTTGAACATTTTCCAAAACATCATATAGAACAGTTTTAGATAAATGTTCAGCATGAAGGCTTTTTTCCATTTTTGTTGGATAAATCTCAACCCCCCCGACCTCCCTCTGAGCATCCCCTGCAACAGTGTCTTTTGTGTTCTCATTGCGAAGAGTGTCAAATTCCTCCACTGCTTGCTGTGAAACCTCTTTATTTTCACTTTCTGGCCATCTTTCATTAAGATTTTCCTGAAGATGTTCATATTTCACATTAAAATCCTGCAAGTCAGTTTCAGGAATCCTGGGTTCATTGTCTTGAGTTGGTTCTTCCTTCATTAACATTGAAGCTGTTTCCCATATTTGATCATCTCTTGTATGATCAAACACTTCGTTTGTAGGCTCTTTACCTTGTTGTCTTCCTTTGTTTTTCCGGCTTGAGCTCAATTTTTTTTTGCTCCCAGTGAAAACAAAACCAGCATCAGTTTGCTTATCTGTGCTCAGAGAATTGTCCTGAGAGTGCGGGTTAGCAGAATTGTTTTTGGGATCCTCCAAACAGACTTTGTCCTCTCCCACCTGACCATCAACAACATAATCCATTTGCTGAGGTTCTAGTACTTGTGATTGCAGTTCCTCTTGAACTTGTCTCTCATCATCCTCTAAATAAGGAACCACAACTTCCTTGGTTTGGTGAATCCCAGATTCACTCTTGAAGGTGTCAGACTGATATTCTGAGGTCTCCTCCCATGTTTTCTCAGGAAACTCGGTTTCTGATTTATCCTGATGTTGTGGAATGTTACCCTCCGGAGTCAAACCCTCTTCATTTACAGGATAAATCTTTGCCATTGCCTCTTTATCTAACATCTGTGTGGTTATTTTACAGCTGGATTTTTCTTTAACATCTTCTTTGGAGTCTTTATCTTGTTGCTTTCCCACAATTTTACGGCTAGACCCCATTTTCTTTCTGTTTCCATTGCTGTAAGAGGCTTGGTTGGAGCCTTCCATAGGTTGTTCATCTACATTCCCAGAAGCTTCTTTAGGCTGTGATTCAAACAAAGCAGGGTGTTTCTTCTGGTGCAATATTTGGTCTGTGGTAAGTTTTAAATCATCCGCCATTTCATTTTTGATTTTCTGAACCTGACCAGGAGCAGAATTTTGCTTTTCCAAGTCACTGATTTGTAAATAATTGGTATCATATAAATCATAGTTCTCATTTTTCAGTGGTTGACACTCTGTGATGTTTCCTTCTGTTGCATGTTCTTTCTGTTTGGTAGTAAAATCATCAGGACTTGTTTCACAAAGCTCAGAGAGTTCAGCTTGGTCCTGTAGTTTCCACGAAACATCCTCTGAATGAGAACTTACCGTGTCCTCACTGTGAAGAGTGCTAGATTGATCCACCTCATGCTGTGAGACATCTGAGTTTTCAACCACATCAAAAAAAGCTAGGGGAGTAGTTTCCTCTTGACCTTTTTGATGATTTTCACTTTTCATTATCAAACTCTGTGAGTTATCGGGATCTTCAGAAGAAATACTCGGGGGCACTAAAGACAAAGACACCGAGCTTCCTTGTGAAAGAGACATGATTGTGTCATCACCAGTGTCCACACTCAATTCTTCCTCCTCTGGTCCCTTTATTTTTGAAAATACCATGGTTTCAAGGGGTGTATTGGTCAGAGTATTTTCAAAAGTGACCTGTTCCAGTTCTTTTGCATGTCGTTTTTCTTTATTTCTACGACTAGATCCCATTTTCTTTTTTTTAACATTAAAGCTGAAGTCTGACTCAGCACCCTCACCTGTGGTCAGATAGCTGTCCTGTAGTTGGGACTCTGCAGGAGCCATTAAGTCTGAGTCAACAGTTGGTACAGATGAACTGTTCCTTTTAGTCTCAGAAAGGACTCTCTCAATAAGGACACTTTCTACAATTTGCCTGTTATCTTCTGTCTGACCAAAAGAAGTTTCTTGTGCTGTAGTCAAAGCATCATTTTTAAATGCAGTGCTTTTCACTAGAAACATATATTGAGCATCAGATTCAAATTCCTTGTTTTCAGAGTAAGAATGATTTTCCTTTCGGTCTTGTAAGGGATTTTCAGCAGAGTTTTCGCTTTGATGTTCACTTTGCAGTTGTGTCATATTATTCTGACTGTAAACATTCTCTTTAACCTCATCTGAACACTGGGCATCGCCAACTTCAGGTATTAAGAATTTGCTATCTTTACTTGCAGGCAACTCCTCTTTTTGTAATGAAAACGCCTCTCGCTTAATGCGATCATTAACTGCAATGTTTTCTCTGAGGGTATTATCTGAAATTATCTGTGGCGTGATAGATGTATCAACATGTGACTCGCATACTGAGAAGTTGCCCTGTAAACGCCCATCTTGCCTGAACAAGCCCGAGTCTACAAGCTTGCTGCTGTTTGACTCTGCCACAGAACACAGATTGACATCTTGTGCCTGTTCGATCATTTGTTGATCCGATGCCCTTAAACGGGTTACCTCAGGGAGATGGTCATCCAGATTTTGGTTGAATATTTCACTTTGAAGAGCGTCAGTTCTCCTAGTATCCTCCAGCTTGGTCTCATCTTTAAAGGGCGGCGTATTGACATCTCTGGTAATCAAAATGTCTTCTGAACAAAGAATGCCAGTTTTATCCCCATCAGTTTGGTCATCTGTAGCGATAGAGACCAAGAAATCATCTTGTGGTGCAGCCATGCCACACTCACTCTCTTGACCTACTTCTTCCACTTTAGGTTGCTTCGCTGCAGACACGTGTGCTTCTGGACATTTACTTCCCCTTGCCTCATCCTGAACATCCTCTCTAGATTCAACATCTAGCTGTGTTTCTGGGTCTTTCACGCGCTGCCTTCCTTTATTTCTTCGACTTGTCCCAAGCTTTCTTCTATTCATTGTGATTTCACGTCTAGGAGGCTGCTGTTTCAACTTTTAAACTGTCAGCATTAAAGAAAAGAGTTAATGATTTTTGACAACTTTCTCATACTGAACATGTGTTTATAACAACCCCCTCCCTCCAAAATGATCTGAACTAATCCAACCTTAAAAAAAACAAAACAAAAAAACAAAAAAAAGTGCCTCGAGTAGAAAAGGTTGTGAAATGCACTGGGGAAATCACACTCTACATGTACACAGGAGCAGAAAAAAAAAAAAAAAAAATCCTCAGAGACGCCCTAGTTTCTTCAGAATATACATGAATAAAAAATTACAGAATATTAATTAGCATACAGACAGTAGAACAAACCAAAAACCCTACATAGGTAATGGTAGCAAACAAACTATGGCATATAAGTTGGAAAATAAATGTAGTTTAAAACACATTTTGTTTTCTAAAAAGTCTCAACTTGTACTTACCTCCAAAATCTGGTACATCTGTTGACTCATCACAGAAGCTAACCCCTAACATCAACTCATCTGCTCCGCTCAAACAGGAGTTGCATTTCACACGACGAGGGAGTGTTTTTTAACTAGCGCCGTTTGACAGCTTCCTGTGTGGGCTATACTTGCAATCTTAATCGACACCATACAGTGACTTCCTGTATTAAAAACAAAACAAAAAAAAAAAACATTCAAGTTCTACCACTCCAACTTCCAAAATGTTAAATGTAAAAATAGAAAGGATAAATTGAACAGTCAGCTTTGAAAAACATTTATTGAACAAGTTGTTTAACTGCATTGTCAAACTGTTTAAATTGAGAGAGTAAAGCTGATTGGAGTAAATACAGTCTTTAGTAACAGATGTACAGTAAGTAAAATACAGATTGTGTTTAAGGGACATCCTCCAAATAACAGCACCAATATCTGTTAAGTCCCAATGATTCACAGTGACAAAAAGAAAATGGAAACTATGAATAAACAAAAATCACATTTTATTTCAACAGTTAAAAAATGTATTCTACTAAACTAAAGGCAGTATTCAGTTTCAAAACATGCAGGACAAGACAAATTCATCCATGAGAGTTATACAAAAATGGATAAAGGTTTAAAAAAAAAAAAAAAAAGAAAAAACTTCTCCCACGACAGACAAAATGAGAACCATCCCGTCCTTTGTTTCTTTAAACGGATATAACAAGGCATAACATAGCAACCCACATGGGGCGCTTTAAAGTTTTAGACAAAATCTAAGAAAAAAAAAAAAAAAGTAGCACTGTAAAAACGTTCCTCTTCAAAATGATCTTGCAGAGCAATCCCGGCTTCATTTCCTTTCATGAGACCTGGAACGACTATGAAACAAATCAACTGGTAAATAACTTGCATTGCTAATAAAAACAAATGTGTTCAGAATAAATATGGTGTGATAAGGCATGGGCCGGTATTAAAATAAAATATCATGATACTTAAAAATACAAAAAAATGCATAACGTGAACAATGGAAATTAAACAATTTCACCAAGTGCTGCAAAATATACATACAGCATTACAACAGTTGATATAAAAATGTTAGCAACAGGTTCTTACAAGGAAAAAAATATAAACTGAAGCTATAACTACTTCTAGTGCAGAATAGTGCCTTCAAGTTTATGCTCTTCAGTGTAGCACCGTAAGTATAACAACTTATTAGCCAACCATTTAGAAAAGCTATCTGGTCAGAAAGCAGATCTACAGAAGGCTCTGGGCCAACATGAGTCACTGAGAATGAGGCCGTGGCTTTGCTCTCCATTCAGAACAAGCAGGGGAACAAAAAGCCAATTCACTCAAGCAATTTTCTTAAAATGATAATAAAAACCTTTTAAACAATGAAAAGGAAATATACATTTTTCTTTTTTAACCGTTTCCAAGCAGCCCATGCCTTGATGTGATCTGTTTTAACTGTACCTCCTTGATCTGGAGAAGGATCGTGAACGCTTACGATTCTTGTCTCTAGACAGAGAGCGGTATCTGCGTCTGTCTCGTGACAGAGACCTGAAAATAAAATAAAAGTGTTTGTATTCCATCATATCGATGTGTTGTTTAAAAACTGTTTTCCCTCCATCTTACCTGCTGCGACTGCGGCTCAGGCTTCTCCTCCTCGGTGATCTATGGTGCACATTGTTAAAAAGAAAAGAAAAAAAAAATGAAACAAATTTAGGGAAGAGGAGGCTACTCCTGTCAATATTGAACCCTTCGGGTACTGGATCCCTAAGAGGCATGAGAACATTTGGATGCGTGGGGACACGTCATTTTCCTGTCATTCAAGGGGATAAGCTTTATTCATGAACTGTAGCAAAGCCAGCTCATATATATCAAAACTGATTCAGAGGGGACTATCGCGGAGACATTTCTAAGCACAAACCAGATTTTGGGGCTCGACATTAAGACGTCCTTAAGCCACATTGATATTTCCACTCAGATCTTTACATTAAAGTGCACGTCCTGGTATTTAATATTGATGCATATGCAAACGTTGTGAGGCTTAAATGACTAAAAACACAAATGTAAAGGGATTTGTAGTTTAGGGAAAAACAACCCAAGATGCCCTGATGTCGAGCCTTTAAAATACACCCAGCAGTTTTTTTTGCAAGAGAACCTTTTGGTCCTGCCAATTGTATTTTAGAAGAGGTTTTTCTACAAAACAAACAAAAAAAACCCACATCTGATCAAAGAATAGAACTGTTAAGCAGCTTTGAAAGATCAATTAAATATAATAACAATAAACTACAAAAAGCAGGATAAAAGCAACTTACTATTTTGGGGGTTTTGGACAAGATAGAAATGACGCAAGGAAGCCAGACTGATGGTGAGAGAGGTTGAATTGCAGAGGAATTGCCACATGATGCAAATGTTGCAGACATGAAGTTGCTTGGTGACTGGGGGTGGGGGGGGTAGCTGTTGATTATTTTCCTGCTTTATTTTGTGGGGAGTGAAGAATATTGACTGGTGTAACCCAATGGCTGTTCCAGTTGATACAGCAGATTGTTGAGCATAGAAAGTGTAAAGGAGCTGATTGGTTGAGAATTTGAAGTGGACCGCTGTTGTTCGGATATAGGTCGGAGGACGCAGAGGAGGATGCTGGGAACTGCATGCTCAGGAACCAAAAGTTTGGTGGGACCTGATGACTGGCGGTGGCGCCTGGGTCATGTGACAACACCAGGCTCGCTGGTCAGCCGTCACATGATGCTGAAAGAAGACTAGTTGACTGACTCAGATGGTGAGAAGCGTGGTGGTGACTCTGCAATGGGGTTCAGTTTATTAATAAAAGGTAACTGAACTCAGAAAAAAAAGAATATATAATACTAATACACCTTCAGATACTTACGTTTAAATTATATATGAAAGAAAAAAAAAAAAAAAAAAAAAAACAAAAAAAAAAAAAAAACCTTTGGAAGTTACACACACCCCCAACAGGGATCTGGTGGAGCCTTTTTAGGAAGAGGAAAACGGTTGGGATAGCTAAACAATACTTGAATTTAATGCAAATGTAACAGTATAATGTCCTTTATATTGAAATTCATGAGCATCATTGATTCAGAACCCATAGAGAAATAAACATGGCCATATTCACAAAACATCTCTAAAAAAAGGAAAATCTGAGGGATCAAAAAGGTAAGAATTACTCAAAATGTATTTGTGGTTGGAGCAAATGCAACATTCCTACCAGTTACAGTGCCTTGCAAAGGCATTCGGATAAATGGAAATACACTGGCTCAGACATTCAAGATGTGACAATTCTTAATGCTTCACAAAAAGGCGGATTATGGAGGGACCATGTCTCTCGACTGGCCTGGGAGAACCTCAGGCTTCTCCAAGAGGAGCTGGAGGAGGTGTCTGCCAAGAGGGAAGTCCGACAGTCTCTGTTGAGGCTGCTGCCCCTGCGACCCAGTCATGGGTGAAGCGGGATACGTCGGGTACTTCAACTTTCTTCAACACAAAGGTGGTTGCAAAGCCGGCTTCAGCCATAAACTTCAGAAGAGTGGTCGCTTCAGAAGCCATGAATTTATTTAGTCTTCTATACAAACATCTCTGCTGAGTCTGCAAGGATCAATTGCAACTGGAAAACCTTGCTTCTACAGGTCTCACTCCTGCTTTTGCTGATTCTCTCAGTTATACTTTTGCCACTCACAAGAGTGGCAAAAGTATAACACCTTTTTGAATATAACTTGTGTGTAAGCATGTTCATGTGGATGTAGCATTAGCAACATTAGCAGTTTGCCAAGGTTTGTTTACCATCGCTTCCTGATCTTTTATACAATAAAAAAGCTACAACAGCACCAACACTTTGCAACTGTCTGAAGGTGAGTCCCTGATTATTGGACTCGTCCCTTTCAGTAGTGGGGTTAGCAAAGCGGGCTAATAGCAAGGTGGGCTAATGTTAGCGCCCTTCCCGAATTGACATCAATACAAAATGCACTTCTTAGAGAGCATGCCAATATGCTTTTCTGGTTCGCAAAACAAAGGTTGTAATTAAAGACCAACACATGTTTTGAGTTAGATGTCTGGGTGGGCAATGCTTTACCTCGTTCTATCTGTCAAACTCAAAACAAAAAAAGGACCAATAAAAGAAACTGAGGAGTGGTTAAAATATGAAGATCACGGGGCATGAATACTAAATAATTTAGATAAAGGCCTGGTCTCACCACAACTTTGAAGGCAAGAGGTTAAACCTGCATTAGAGAGGATTCAAAGTAATCAGCGAGGCACAACTATAAAAGATTTTGTGAAAATGGCCATGGATTTATTACTATATATAAAAATATAATAGATTTTGTGTTAACTGCAATTCTTAAAAATGGTTCGTGTTCACAATATGATCAAGAAAGAAGCAAGTAGTTTTTGTAAAAAAAAATGAAAACAAAAAAACCTTCTGGTGAAAAATCTTTAGCTGAATTGAGCTGTGAGGATAAATTGAGATAAAATGAAGATTTAGGAGCTCTATACTGGGTCTACTTAAGGAAATTGACAGGAGTAGAAAGCATACCTGCGTCTGACTGGGGGACTACGTCTCCTAAAATCATCTCGGGGTCGTCTGCTCCAAGATGGAGGAGGACCGCGGCTCCTCGAGCGCTTCTCCCCGGTTGACAGCTCAACGCGCACACGACATCCACACATGGTTCTAAGCAGAACAAACAGGACCTCCATTTACTTATCCACCCCTAAATACAGCTCCAAATCACACTGGTGAAAAGTGCAAGATGCACATTCGTTAATCTATTCTTTTTAGCTTTCACTGAGAACGGGGTTGAATAAATACCCCCCTCCACTGCCTTTCAAAAGGCTGGAGCTTTTCAAAGGCTGGGTAGCTTTCCCATACACATATACCAGAGTAATTTCATTTATCCATGTCTCTAATTTTGCTGGGGTTTTAGTTTCTCTAGAGAGGTAGGGCAACTGAAGATTCCCGGGACTTTAAGGGTCGGGTGTGTCAAACAAGATATTGTGCAATGCTTTGTTTCACCAGCAGCGGCAGTAACTCAAGGCAAGTGTACAATGGTGGTCTTTATACCTTTAACTTGTCAAGAATCAGCCTAGTTTTAGAATATAAGTTAGATACCGTCTGTTGACTTTAAGAGATCAGCATCAAGTCCTTTCATTGTCCATACTGTCTACACCTTCTGCTTGATAATTATAAGCAAATGATCATAAAGTCAAGGTTTTCTTTGTTCATTTGGCTTGAATTCATTAGATAACATTTAGACTAAAAACTGTTTTACTGTAGATATGAGATTTACCCAGTTATAATAAAGTAAACAAATCAGTTTTTGTCAGTTAGTCATTTTAAATAAATCATGCAGTTAGAAAACAACAACCATCAGATATAGGTTGGTAAAAAAAAAAAAAATTAAATGTCCAATGATTATTTACCAATTTCTGGTCAGCATTAGAGGTGAAGGAAAAAAACAAAACAAACAAAAAAACAAAACAGTTGTGTGTTCTTAATACTGCCACCTGCTGGACTGAAAGTGTAGTGCAGTTCCTCTCAGACTGTCTTGGTTGGAGCTTTAAAAGGTGAAGGGATTCCTATTACCAAGGTAATATAAATCTCAGGGCTTTCAATGGAAAAGGGGCTATTCAGCATTTAGATAGACTACAGGTAGTAAAACATCTTATATTAATCCATTGATTAATTCCTTTATGTTTTTCCCCCCATGAGATTATGCATTTACAACACTAAACATTACCTGCCATCCAGTTCTCTTACAGCATCAGTTGCATCTCTAGGATCTTCAAACTCCACAAACGCAAAACCTGGAGGATTCCTGGCCACCCAAACACTTCTTAAAGGGCCGTAATACCCAAAAGCTCGTTCTAATTCTGTCTTGTTCCCATTGTTTCCTAGATTTCCGACATAAACTTTGCAGTCTAAAGGGCAGTCACGGTGGAAAGCAGGATCTGAAAAACGAGGAGAAACAGAAACCAATGATCGGAGTTTTTCGGTGTTGATAGTGAAGGATTTTTTTTTCTGTTGTAGTTTTTTGTTATAGAAATACCAGTCCCTTTGTAATGTTTCCCATGACCAAAAGGTAGCAGAAAGATAAAATCTTAATTTGTTAGCCCCTATTTAAAAGAAAAATAACCTTTGCTAAGCAGCTTACAATCAAAATAAAGTAGTCTATTTTCAGTTAAATCAATAAACATTTTTAAGGAAAACATAAATATATCAAATAAAAATAAAATTATACATACAAGGAAAAACTAAGATGAACCTCTTCATATTTATACTGAGTATAATTTCTTTATATGTACACATGAATCGACAATTATTACAACTTTTGAAATCACTTTGAAGTGAATTCAACAGCTTTACCCCAATAACTGAAGACCCATCTGTTTATGTGTTATATGTACAAAGTTAATTTTCTCCTGCTAAACTCATTTTCTAAATGAAAAAGGTGTTGGGATATTTTCTGGCAGATTTTCTCATCTTGCTTTAAACATAATAGTGTTTGGAACCCAACTAGATCCTCAAGCTTTAATATTCTGGATTTAACAAAACAAAATTTACCGGTGTGTTCTTGATAACCAACTTTGTGTATAATTCTTTAAGCTCTCTTCTTAAATATAAATAAAAGGTTTTTATAATTGACTGATATGTGTTCCCCTAGACTCTTACTACAGTAATTTAAATATGGCAAACTGAGTGAACTGTACAGCATTTTCTTTATTTCATAATTCAAAACTTCCTTCAATTTATTTATAAAGCGGTCAAGCAAAACCACATGTTAGTTAGGACATAAAATATTTAGGGATTCAAGTGACACTGACTGAAAAAAATGTTCCAAGGAAAACTATGTTTTGCTTTAAAAAAAGAAAAATATCATACCTCCCATTTCAACGATCAGCTTGATAGTGTCTTATAGTCAGATACCTCTGAAAGAAATGCAGAGATACATTGTTAGTCTTACACTTGAAGTTTATTTAACTACACATGCTTCATTTCAGAGAGCTAAAAACAAAAATAAGTTTTCATTATACCCCATCCATTCTAAATAATGCATTAATAAAAGGACGGTCAGCTTCCTTCCCAACTTACCCCAGACAACAAAAAGAAAATATGATCCACAAGTCAGGTTTTCATGTTTGAGGAAAGGCTTAAAAGCAAAGCTGTGAGAATTCAATAAAAAAAAAAATCACCATTAGATGCGTTCCCTTCAATGTTTTTAGTGCGCATTTGGAAGTATTGCACTAAAACTTGATAGAAACAGCGAAGTTTAAATCAATTGACTAAAAATAAACGCTAACTCGATGTGGCTTTCCACTTTAAAAGAAACAACAAAAAAAAAAAAACAACATATATCCACCAAGGAGATGGAAGTTTATCGCATAGGTTCTGATGTAGCAAACATTTACCTTGTGTGATTATTTAACTTTTTTTCCCACTATTGGAATCCTAAATGCGAACGTTGTATTTCTCTCTGGATTGCTAATATTACCTGACATGATAAAGGAAGTATAACTTGCCCGATTGCAACAGTCATTAAAGCCTTGGTCCAGTTTGCTACTTCTATTTTCTGTTTTATGACGGCCATGCAACATGTCAACGCAAGACAATTATATCCTTTGCATTGCCTAGATAATTTGGTCCAATGGATAGTAAAGGGCCATCTGATTCCAATTTTCTTTTGTTAACATTTTTAAAGTTTGCACAAAATTTGCATTTAATTTGGATGGAACTAAATGTAATAAAAGCAAGAACATATTTACATACAATGTGACGTTTAGTATTTACATAAAGTGCAGCTTGTGCTAAAACAGTAAATGACATAGGCTGAAGATTTATCCAACTTTCAGCAGGTATGTTTCTGCCTGCAGGGGTTGTTCCTGTAACACCGCTGTAAAAGGCTGACATCATGTTCTCTCTAGTGGGTCTTCTTATTGGTAGATATGAAACTCATCTCAGTGGTGTTGTCTGCAAACTTCACAACCATGTTAACGCGGAGGACATTAGAGTATCATGAATGAAGAGGTAGGAATGAAAACACAGCCCTGCTACAACCCCTGGCAAAAAGTATGGAATCACCAGTCTTGGATGAGCACTCATTCAGACATTTCATGCTGTAAAACAA
>JAUZNJ010053380.1:0-29822 GCA_034780135.1 Jordanella pulchra | reverse complement strand
ATATATATGCTCAACTATTTAGGCACTTCCACCCATTAAATCACTTTACTGCAGATTTAATGGATTTGTTGTGTTAGTGGATCAACCATTTAACATCAGCTACGATCTACGCATCAAGACAAAACTCTTTACCGTGTAGAGCTATGGCCTCCCTGAAGGGCTGCAGGTCTGTTTCCACAGAGGAGCCGGTCTCAGCTGGAGAATTAGCCCGGCTAGGGGCCACCATTGCCAGACGAGAGTTGGCCCTGCTGCTTCTGTGTGGTGGAGCTTTACCACACAGAAAGCTGATAAGATCCTCCCTGCGGATGGTTCTCCGGCGCTTTTTCACCCAAGCCAGCATATCCTGTGGGGAAAAAAAAGGGAAAAAAAAAACAAAACAAAAAAACTCATTTCATCATCCGATTTAAGTGTGATACGTTTCTTTGGTCTGTTTTTTTATCATAATCTGATGTAAAAGGAATTTGCAAACAGCATGGCTGTTTTTCCTTCTTTTTTAAGACAGCTTGGTTAAAAAAAGAAGAAGAGAAAAACACAAAAGAAGAGCAACAAAAACATCTGTACCTTGTTACGTCGTTGGTGACCTATCTGGATGCCCCGGTCACAACTTCTCTGATGGGCTTCTACGCTTTCTGTGACAGAGGACATTACTGATCATTAACTAACAACCATGCAAGCATGGACCTAATGCAACAGTTGATAGTCAATAGTAATACTTGATAGTAAATAGAACGACTTGGTTTAACAGAAAAAAAAAATTACTTTCTAAACTTGTTCTAAGATGAATTCCTAAAGATCGATTCATGAAAATTGTTTTAAAAATAGGGATTTTCCACCATCTTTACAACAGCCATTAACTACATTACTTTTACTAATCCGCTAATGTTAACATAAAAATAGTATCAATATATTGCATAACTACACAGTCGTGCAATTCAATTAACAATTCAGTCCAATTTAATATCAGACCGGATCAGGTTGTAAAGAATCCATTTTAAATGTTGAGAATCAAAATCACTTCTTGAAATTTGACACCAAGTCCAACAGTAAAGGTAATAAAAACAAACAAAAAGAAAAAAATCAACACGCTGTGCTTCACTAAAGTATTCAAGACCTTTCAACATTTGTATCATGTCACATCCACAAACTAAAGTGAATTTTATTGGGTTGTTTTTGATGAACAGAAACTAAGAGGCATAAAATTTTGAAGCTTAAAGTTTTGTACAAAACAAATAAATAAAATCGAGCACTCTTAAGAAGTCACCAAATTAGTAAATACAGTAGCACCCATGAGTACTTTTACTGCAGCTGTTCAGCAAACTGAACTTAAAACACTCTCTTTCCTTTGGCAGAAACCGGCATTTATCAGAAAAGCACCAAAGAGGACCATTCAGGTAGGTGAAACTGTGCCTCATAAAAGCTGCCACCACATGTGGTAGAGATGCTTTGCTGTAGCATAACGAAGCAAAAGAGTTCAAGGAAAAATGGATGGAGCAAAGTTCAATCCAATTGTGAAAGAAAACGTGTTATATGATGTAAAAGAATTCAGACTGAGATAAAGACTGAGGCGCAAAGCGGTCTTGAACATAGCCCGACAGACTTTCAGCTGTAAGTACAAAGAACATCACTCCTTCAAAACTTTTATGAAGAGACTGAAAACAGATCTGCAAATCCCAAACGACAGTTACACACTACAGGGTTGAACAATATGTTGTGATTTTCAGTGTGTTCAACATACATTATCATGAAGAACTTTTTGAGCGAATTAACCTTTGGCCAATGTTTTGAGAGTTATGCACCAATGGAATATTTAGCCAGTTAGTCTTTCAGCAGGAGATAATTACACTGATATTGCCCCAAAAATGTTCAAGTACACCGAGTGCATGAAACAAACATTAGAAAGAGAATAGTATAATAGACATAGACTGTGACCGTTACTGCCATTTCCTTATAATATGCAAGTTTGTGGGTTACAAAACACAGTAAGAAAAAGTTGAAGGCATTCATTTAATCCAGCAATCAATACTTTGTTGACCAACGTGCCCTACAAGTTTACCTTTCACTATGAAATCCACGAAAAACATCAATGACACTACTTCAATTCTTTTGGTGGACCAATTAATAAAAAAAACAAACAAAAAAAAAAAACAAACAAAAAACAACACCTCCAGATACGCAGCTAATCTTTAAACTTAGCATGAAGTCTACACTAATTTTACCTTCAGTTTGTAGCAGTTTAAAAAGCCTACAGCAATCATATGGACGGTTACCTTTGTAAAGGTTGGTTACTGCTGTTGCAGCATTCTGAAATGGCACCCACAATGACAGGCCCTGCTGGTGGCATACCCTATCTGTGGAATAGAAGAGAAATGATGGCTCAATTCATTATTCAAAACTGATTTTGTTTTGTTTTGAAACACATTCTCTGAAGCATAAGTAACCAAAGGACAGCATGTGTTAGGATTTAAGCGAGGTTCACTTTAAACGCCATTTTGTCTGGCCTCTTTAACTGCAGAGATGGGGTTTGGCATAAAAATAGATGTCAGCAAGAAGCTACACGGCCAACAGGGCAGCGGGGAGAAAGTAGCGAACTGAACTGCACTCTCAGCAGTAAAGTTTATAAGGGACGAGAAATATACATACAGGACATAACAGTCAAAATTTTTGTGGATGGGGTTGTATTTATGGACAATATAAGAGTAAAAGCAGGGAACCAATATTTATCCTCGCCATCTTGCAATTTTAAAGGTGCTGAAAAGCCGCCTCTACAATCTCCAAGGAAGCAAGGGATTGTAAACACAAATGCGGACATGTCTTCACATTAGATTTATAAACGACAGTTTAGGGGGGGAAAAAACGGTTTTACGACTAATAGCATTTTTTAACAGTGACAGTCAGCTGGGAATGTCACGTAGCTACGACTGTTGTTACCATCGCCATTTTGTAACTACTTAGCTAATGTTAACTTAGCTATGATGTACTTAATGTCAACAAACATTTTTTAAAAGTAGTCATGGCTATTTATTTATCGAGCTAAGCTCATTTTATTTCAAAAAATCATTAATAAGTATCGAAGCGTTGAGACGCAAATGCTAATCACTGGCAAAATCATCCAGCTAACTTTAGCTTAAAAAAGTCACCTGTAAACGATGGTACCGGCTAGCAATCTGGCTAAAAAGGCTAGCTAGCCTTAGCCGACAGTTTGTGTACGACCAGAACCAGGCTGCAAACCAACTAGCAACTGAAAATAAAGCGTTCCTTTTTAACCTTTGTATAGTTGAGCTACGGCAGTGGCAGAGTTTTGAAATAGATGCCAGAGTTTATCCTGGTCGTTGTCGGCCTCCTCTTCGCCCGGGTCCATCTGCTCGGCTTCGGCTAAGCATTGCCGCTCCCATTTTGAGAACCAGTGCTCCGGTCCGTGTTCCTGTATCTCCGAGTCCCCTTCTTCCTTCTTCTCCTCCATTTAATGCAACAGAGCTGGAGGAAATTCAGTTCTAACTTTTTATTTGATAATATCTGGAAAATACATATAAACTTATATACATAGAGTCATAAATACTGTAATGTATTCTTTTTGTCGTCGAATAGCAACGCTGCTTCTCCTGACTATCTCAGGAGGCAAGCTGAGCTAACTATTTTCTGTACTTGCAGTCGTCGGCATATATACAAGACACACAACCATGTTATGCACTCCACCCCACCCATTACCACAGACGTGGACAATAATTGGCCATTTATACATGTTTTGGGTGGGATTTAGGTCTTTCCTCTTTGTGATTGGCTTTCACACACGTCCATCCGGAAACTAACACAATAGAGCTACTAGCTGAACCGAGTTCCATTATATTATATTATATTATATTATATTATATTATATTATATTATATTATATTATATTAGAAGTATATAGTGTATCCAGTTTCATAAAAAAAATTTCCAAACAAAATATAATCTCATTTTCTCATAATTCTATCTGACAAACATTGTAACTCAGAGACCCTATGTTCACTGTGAGTCATAAAAGTATCCTTTTTATAATATAGATGGCTGCTTTAAATTTTACACGTACACCGAACCCTTAAAATTCTGTTGCCATCATTTCTTACAAAAGTTATAAATGTAGTTGATATTCTTGTATCAAAGTTAAAAAGATACGATTTGTAAAGGTTATGGCTTCATTATAGTTGTGCTGAACACTTTTCAAACATTTTCTTGCATTTAATTTCCTTATGTTCCTTTTTTCATGACCCTGCTCTGTCTTGCTGCCATCTTTCGATCCCATCCATTTATAAAGAAAACACTTTTTGCTGAGACATTGGACCAGTTTTTTCTATACTTAACAAAGTACAGAAAATGAGGTTAAATTATGGTGTTTAAATTATAACATAGAACCTCATCTGTCTTCTGTCCTGACATAACTCTCATTAATACAGTTACTAATGACTACATGCATGCTAGCTTAAGTAAAACTGTATCCTTGCTTAATTATTTTCCAGGAGATTTTTTATGATCTACGTTTTTTGTTGGCTTCCATTGCTGGGATTGTTTGGTGCTCTTTTACCAACATAATATGCCAAATGCCACTCCGTTTTGGCAACCCTGGTAGTTCTCATGTGATTTTCTCACAAACCAGGAGGTAAACACAGGCTAAACACTGTACTGAGGTAGTTTCACACTAATGCTCTAGGTTTGAAAGAAGAAAAACTAGACTAAGGCTGATTGTGAATATATTAAACTGTAGGAGATACCACATATGCCTAGCTCCTATACCTTTACCTTTCGCAGGGTTAACAGTAAGAACACAATTCAGAGTAGGAAATTAACCCCAGACTGCTGTACTGAATCTGGACAGGGTTCTCCTTTATGGACATGATTACACAAAGGACATGCACATGGATGCTGCTGTTCAAACTGACACTATAGCCTTCCTTAAAGGAACTACAAAAAACAGAAGTCACAAATGTAGCAAACAGCTTAATTTCTTCCTGCTAAACCCTCCAAATACATTTGCATGTGTGACACAGAGTATTCATAAACACATCATGTATTTTTGCTAAACCTAGTGAGGCGGGCTATGCCTATGTGTCCTGTCATTCAAAAGATTGTGGACAACAATGTAGTTTCAATAAGGTGCATAGAAACTTTCTGTTCACAAGCACTGCCAACCCATCTCCCTTGCATTTTTAAACCTTCTTTCAGTCTCTGTCTGCTTGTATTTTTAGAAAGCCTGGAAGAGAGACACTGGATTTGGCATATAATCCTGTAGCCATGTTTCAGCAAAAACATAATAATGCACTTCAGATATTCTGACTGGGTCCTTGCTAGGGCTGGAGTTCTTCTAACTTAGTTCCTAATGATGTCACTTTACCTATAATGATTGATGGAAGAGAATACTTAAATGTTCTCCTTTATCTTCTCCTTGCTTCTGTTCTGCATCTTTGACTATTCCTTTTATGACTCAGCTGGGTCTTGTGGAAGCAGTTCAAGTAGGTGTGGAAAAAAAGCAACTTGGTATGGTCACACATCATAACAAATATTGACAAATAAAAATATAATGTCAATAATCCTCTCAGCTGCATAGTAATCAACAACAAATGTAATAAACATCAGAAAAAACATAACAAAAATAAACTTTGATCCTGAAATGAGGGACTGAAGTTCTTTTAAAAAGTTATCAGGATCAAATTACAAACTATACTACATCATGCAATCATCTTGTGCAGCATATTTTATGGAAGATTCACTGAACATCTAGAGTGTTAGAATAAAAGGTATATATTTTACTGAAAATATATACATATATTTATATAATATATGAATAATTGTTAGCCAAAGTTTAATGGGTCCAAAATCTGTATACTTCTGCTGTGATGCCAATACTGACGTGAAAGGATTTTATGTTTAAAAGAATGGTAGGTTGAAGACACATGAGACAAGGCTTAGGAATTACCAGATCATAGGAGCTCTGCAATAGCTCTGAGAAATGGGTTCTTATCAGCTTTAAATTTTTTAGATTTAAGCGGATCAAAAAACAAGCAATGCAAGGGTAAATATCTGTCAAGCCCCTGAGCTGACTTCAAGAAGCAAAGGAGCTAAGGAGCATTAGCAATGGCAAACCTAGCAACCAGCTGGCAAAAGGTATAATTAAAGGTTGAAACAAGAGCAAGTAAGCACAAGTGAGAAGTTAAACATGTAACTATCTCCTTTAACTGAATAACAAGCTTGATGTCAAAATCATTATATTTTTATTTGATTTAAGAGTCCCATTTTTTAAAAGGTTATTGTCATATACATGAGTCTGTTACATGAAAAACAATGTTAAATATATTTTATTTTATGTCCTGCAGATTGTGAATCGTTTATAGATATTACACTTTTAAAAGCAGCAATATAATTTAGCAAGGAAAATAGCTATTTCCAAATAAAGTACATTATATATTTTGATCTTGAAAGCTTAGATTTTCTTTTTCTTCTTTTTTATGTCTTTTGTCAATTTCAATGTGAGCCTTTTAAAATATTGCCCTAGTTTAAATATTTTAATAGATTTTGCAGTTTTTCTCTGTGGAAAAAATGTGGGCATAGTTTAGGAAGGTTGCAGCAGCCCCAAGCAGCCAGACACAACATACAACCGTACACTCTAGTACAGCGGTTCTCAATCTTTTCTTCAAGTACCACTGCCCTGTGTGTTTTAGGTTTCTCTTTGCTGCAACATACCTGACATGTGAATCAGCCATCTGCAGCAACTGATGCTAAGATGTCAGCGTAATCCTGTGAATCAGGCGTGCTGCAACAGAGAGACGTCTAAAGAAGGGGTGCTCAAGTCCAGTCCTCAAGAGCTTCCATCCTGTAACTTTTAGTCGCATCTCTTCTCTAACAAACCTGAATCTAAAGGCTCAGTCCCCTCATTTAGTTCAGCAGAGGTTTAATTCAGGTGTATTAAAAATGGGGCACATCAAAAACTTGCAGGATAGTAGCTCTTGAGGACTGCACTCAAGCACCCCTGGTCTAAAGCATGCAGGGCAGTGGTGCCTGGGGACCAGAATTGAAAACCACTGCTCCAGTAGCAGGTAGACAGCTGGCGAGGCACAGGAGAAGTAGCATTCTGCTCAAAGCGTCACAGGGTGGGACAAAGGGCACCGCACCCCTCTATCGCCCTATGCTACAACCAGGACAACACTGGAATTAGGTCCCCATGGCAAGGCAACGGTGCTACAAACTGCGACACCGTGCAAATGCAATCAAGTAAAATTCCCATTGTCTCTACAAGACAAACATCTGGCATGTTATTGTACCTGACTGATTCAACTCGTGTGATGTCTGCTCTTATTGACCCGTTCTAGTAGTCTTTATCTAGGACTGATTGACTGAATATTCTTCATTACAGATTAATTCCCAGTCTTCAACCACTAAGTCAGGTCTAGGTCTCCCATCCATGTTTTTGGTTTCTGTTCTGAGGTTTGTGATGAATTGGATATTAACAAGTAATAAAGTTTTGCTTTATCTACTTTTTTACACCTATTGGATCTGCAGTCCTTTAGTTAAACTAATTGTTTACTTTCCACATATACATAATTTAAACAAGGTTTGTATTATTTTTATGATGTTTGCAAAAACATTCACATGATTGATGGAGTGATTTTTTTTACAATAAATTTAATTTGATGTTAGAAATCAAGTTAGATGTTAACTTCTTTTTTAAAATATTATTTCTTCTATACGCTTAAACTGGAAGAATTCCTCTGGTCGATTATTCTTCTCTTTCTCAATATTTTATCTGCCAAGCCAAAGCCTTGCCAGACTTTATCCACTGGTTAATCACAGCACTTAGCTCAAAAATAAATACTGCAAATACTGAAAGAAAAAACAGTCAACATTTGTCATGCAGCTATGAAGTGAATAAATCCAGTGGGTATAGCAGCTGCAGGAAGCCAGTAAAAAGCTGCAGGAAGCCAGTAAAAGGAAAAAATGTTAAAACTGATCATGTTTCAAATGCAGTGGCACTATTTTGAATCAGTTGTAGACAATTAGTAATAAAAGCTGAGAGTATTGCATTAATCAAGGCGATAAGTAATTAAATGATGGATTACTGTCATCAAATTGCCTGATTTTGGGCAATCACCTTTATGGTATAAAGCAGGATTTTAACTAGTCTTTTTCCTTGAATTCATAATAGGGGATTTCTGAATATCAGCCAGGGAAGCTCAACTCCAGTGGTCCAGTTAAAACAGTTAGTCTGTTCATTTTTTGGTTTATTTAAACAGTTAATTGCCAAGTAAAGGCAAGACAATTTAATCTCTGAACGGGAGGAAAGGGGGTAAAAAAGTAAGCAGTGCTAAAGCTCAAATCAAGAAACTAGATAAAACAATAAAGATAAAGCAATCAAGACACAAAATATTGTTGCCCCGTCATACGATGTTGCCTATACTTTTAATGTTTTAATGTTATTGAGAAATAACATTATTGCAACACAAGGGCGCTCTTATGAGAGGCCAGCATTATCATGGCACATTTTGAACTGTGTTTTTTTTCAGTTTCAGTTTAATCTGTTGTTTCTTTCTCTTCTTTAGAATAGTTTTCAAGGCATGGAACATGGCGACATCGCAGTCAATGAATAAACCACAACCTCCAGTGTAAGCAAAAGTAGCCTAGTGGAGATGACTTTTATGTCATCTATCTGACGACTGACATTTTGCCATTTTGCTCTGAGTTTCTTACAGTATGTCTCTGGATATTTTTGGCTGTTGTGGCACTCGGGGACAGTGTCCCTTGAGTGAACTGGCAGTCTGAATTGGAAGTCACTTAAGAAGAGGGACCCGTAAGGCGTGCAGGTGGATCAGGGGTTAGGCCTTAGTCCTCGATGCATGGCGACCCTGCATGCCCCCCCCTTTCTCTCATACCCCCTTTCCTGTCAGCCTACTGTCTGAAAAACGAGCCACTAGTGCCGTAAAAACTTGAAAAAAAAAAGAAAAAGAAAGAAGAGGGACCGAGGCTGTGTTCCAACTATGGAGGGATCTCACTTCTAAACCTCCCCGGGGAGGCTATGAAACAGTGCCAGAATGTGGAGTCCAGGTTACAGTGAAACCTCAGCTTAAGAAGGAGGAGTGTATACATTATAACTAAACTATAGTTTCTATCCTGTCAATGGAACCATGACCAGCGTTATGCCCTCTGCAGCGTTTACCTTGAAAGCAAAATGAATTGTTGTGAGATATGTAAATTCACAAACTCCTAAATTCAGAATATTTTACATTTATCAATCTGGTTTATGCCAGATTAAAGGTTAATGGGTGTTTGTCCAATCAGTCCATATGTGCCTTCTGGATTTGGTACCTCTAATTCCCTGTGGTGCTTGGTCACCAGTCCTGTTCATAACCTTTGAGTTACCCTTTGCAGCACCGGGATTTCCAGGTTCAGCCAAGAGTTGGAGGGGTGTGGTTCGGAGACCAGCGTATTTAGTCCCTGCCTTTTGCAGATGACGTGGTTCTGCTGCCTCCAGTCAAGACCTACATTATGCGCTGGGTCAGTTTGCAGTTGAGTATGAAGCTCCTAGGATGAAGATCAGAGTGGCTGGGCACTCCATTAGAATTGAGGTTGAGGAGCTCAGGCATCCTAGAAAGGCTGGGAGTATGCCTGCTTCTACCCCATATTGAGCGAAATGGGCTTAGCTGGCTTGAAGATCTGTTTAAGATGCCTCCCTTGGGAGGTGTTGATAGCATGTTCCACCAGGAGAAGGCCCAGGATATGTTGGTGGGACTGCCTAGAATGCCTTGTGCTTCCCCCAGAGGAGCTGGAGGAGGTGTCTGGGTAGAGGCAAGACTGGGAGTCTCTGCTGAGATTGCTGTTCCCGCAAATTTGCTGCTTAAGGTGATTCTAATAAACCCAAAAAATTAAAATAAACTAACCAATTGTTGAATCAAACAGTGAAATTAGCTTTTTACATGTAGTGTTTTTATCTATTTATTTATGTATTTATTATTTATATATTTATTTATTTCAATAATTTGGGTCAATGTGGAAGCACAAATTGTTCGCACACAGAACATGCCTTCATTTTAGGCTCTTTACAAAGAGGAGTAGGAAAATATGCTTAGTTCTTTTCTTAGCTATTTTTGTTTGTGAGCACAGTGTTGCAGAAAGAAATCAATATTTCATTTCATCTTAGGGTAGAAAACAATCGGAATTCATTATCATTTTTTTGCAATAGTAAAGTTAACAATTCGAATTGCTAATGCAAATAAAATACATATGCCTTAGAAACTCAAATCGAAATTAAATTTCAAATAAGTATATCATAAGGCTTTTTTTACTGTTTCAACTAACTATGTTTAAGATAATGAATTTCCATGTTTCTCTGTGAAAATTGTGTTATGTTTTGTTTGCATGACGCTGCCAACAAAGGCATGGAGACTTTGGTTGTAAGATCGTGAGTCTCCGCTAGATGGAGACATCTCCATGGAAGTGTACGTAAACATGTAGAGCGCCTTCTCTTTATATGTTGGTAATTTTTTTTTAGAACCTGATAAGAACCGTGTTATTTTATGAAAAAAATACAGCAAGCGTGACTCCAAATAACAAATTAGGAATAAGCCTACTTAACGGTCATTGCTTTAAACCAAGTTATGATTACATATCTGTTTCTAGTATTTTTTTATTTATTGTTGTATAATTGTCTCCAAGGTTTTCCCTTGTAGATGCTTGTATTCAGTGGCCAATACTGCCAGTGTTACGACATAACAATGCGAAAACACATGCTGGTGTATTTTGCATATATAAACAGCGCTTTATGTTTACATCTTCTCTTATAAACACTAAAACGTAGTATGCACGTGACTGACTAAACGCTACAAAAACATGAAGGAAAAGAATGGATAAAGGACAAAATGTAACTACTGTGATGCCAGTACCAGCCATCTTTATTACAGAAGATGCCACGGTCCTGTTGCTCTACCTTTCTGACTCATAACTATGACTACTGGGGCCATTCCAGCTGCAATTTCCAACTTGGAGGTTGGAAATTCAGAATTTCAGGCAAAACAGAATGCTGCATAAATCCCAACATTTATTTTGTTGTTATATGGAATATTTGTATAGTTCAACGTAGATCTGTTTAAAAATTAGTTGATTTATCAGACATGTTGCATCATGCACCAAACCTGTTTTTAATGTACAAGTCAACTTAGTTACTTTTTACATGGATTGAGTTTCCATTGTCTCTCAAATTAATCAACATAGTTGATAAGATAACGGTGAATAGTTAAAGTATGTTAATGTACTGTAACTGTTGGGAAAACTGGTTTTCCAGGTTATGTTTTCTATGAAAAATGACTCCTACACAGCTATCAACAACCTCGAAGATAAAAGGGAATCAGATAACTAAGACAGTCTGAGGTATTAAATAATTGTATTTAATGACTAATAACCAATTATTTAATTTCCATTTGGAATTGTTAAAGTATTTTTGAATTTGCGTGTGACTGCCATACAAAACAATGTGAACGTTGAAAGTTGTCTGTTTGCCCTTGGAACAGTTTCTGATGTTAAACGAGGGCAAATGTTTATTTGTGAACGTGTTACTTCACCATTTAAAAGTGTTACAAATATCCAAATGTATTTTTTGTCTATCTTTGCCATTATTATTGTTATTGCTATTTTTTTCTTTCTTTTTAAGCTCTTTGGAAATGCGGACAGTTAGTTACTTAATAATTCATGTTAGTTTTATTTAATTATTAAATATAACTTGTATTTTTTCATTATATGAGGAACACGCTGAGCCAGTGTGAACCAAGATAAAAAACCTCGCCGGGGATGGGCTCGTGTTTGGATCACCATGCGGATGTGACATTTCAGAGAAAGCGCGGCCGCCATTTTGAGATTTTCCTCAGACCCAACACATCACAAGCCACGGGAGGAGCGGGCCGAGAGCCGCCGCAAAGCATCGTATGACGGGGCAAATTCCTCAGTAAGAGACGAGAGGTTAGTTTTAAAATGCAGCGAGGAGCCGCGTCGGGTCGTTTAACGTTTTAGGGGCTTTTTTTCGGTGGAGCGGTTGTTTAATGTCGGGGCCCTGCTAACTCCTCTCCGTGAACTTCCAAATCGACATTAGTGGAAACGGTTTGAATGGATAGCTTTTCCCTTCGTTCTTCCCCGGTCGTTGGACAATCGGAGGAACTGACAGACTGGGGATATCGCTGGCAAAGCTGCTAATTATACCCTAGCAAATGAGCCTTTGTTTTCATTGTTGTAACTCTATTACAATTTGGCTGCCTAGTGTCAGGTAGCTGAACGCTTGTTGCAAAGGGGGGATTTGCTTCTGAAGGTGCAAGCCTCGTTTCCAGGGGTTCATTCAGATTGATTTGGTTTCATTTCAACGGGTCTCCGTTCCCGGAGTCCCATTGCCCCGCCGTCAGCCAGCGATTTGTACCCAACTAAAGCGCCGAAATTGGGCGAATAGCGAGCAAATACGTCCGCGTTTCTCTACCCGCTCCCCAGCTGACCTCCCCTCCTCACTCCCCGGCGCTGACAGCGGACAAGGCCGAGGTCGCAACAGAGCAGGCCCGGCCGCCAAGGCTCGACCTGTCCACCCCACCTCCGCATCCCACCGCCACACCTCACCAGCAGCCCAGAACCCGGTTCCCCGCCGAGCCTGCCCCGGACAAGGTCGAGGGTGACAGAGATAGCAGAGAGCACCGCATCACGACAGCAGCTGCCAACATGAACCACCACCACACGCAGCAGCAGAAAGCCGGCGAGCAGCAGCTCAGCGAACCAGAGGACATGGAGATGGAAGGTAAGAATGATGAATAGACCGTGCAAAATGCATGACACAGTTTCGCTGTTGCATGGCAGATACGTGAAGTTTTTGTTGGTGCAATCTTAGCGCATCGTTACAGTAAACAACAAGGCCCGAGGCTGGCTTGGGTAGCCGGTTGAATTTCTGCTGATCTTGCGCTCGTTGCAGCAAACTCTTGCGGAGCCGACCTGATTTTGCGTTATAAACAAATGGTGCTTAACCCATCTCCCTGCGTTTATAAAAACAAGTCGTTCGCAAATTAAAAATAACCTGGTTTGCTTATCTTCATACCTAGAGATCGGTTGCATAAATCATTCATTCGACTCAGGTGCCGCATTTTTTATGCCATCGACGCTGTTGTAAACAGCCATCTGATGTATTTCGTGAATCCTGTATCGTTTAGATTAGTCATATAACCTCCAAATACCAAATCATGCTGATTGTCGATAACCAAAATATTTGTAAGCATTTTTTACTTGAATTACATGAATCTTTTTTACGGAAAATGAATACTGCTTCTCATTGTCTTTACGAGCTTAAAGCGTGGCAGATAAAAAGTACCTGTCTGCATAACAAACTATCTTCTGGTTAAAACTTAGTTTCTTATTTGTTATCGTTTATTATCGTTCGATACGTTAGCTTTGCTAGCCAAGAGGGTGAGTGCAGGCAGCGTGTTTCAAGTCAAGGCTTCTAGGTAAATAGTAAAATACTCCACAGTTCAGCTAAATTAACATTTTATTAGGGTAACATGCATATTTAGGGGATGTAAACTATGTTCTCTGTGTTTAAATCACCCAAAAGCCGAATAAACTTCATCAAACAATCTATTCTATACTAGTAAATTAGCTCCAAGGCCCTATCCGTTTTGTGTCATCGCTCGTTAGCATGCTAGTTAGCTGGTGCTAACGAAGGGGGGTGTGTGGTGTTTCAAAATGGTGGCCTTTGCGATCCTGCTAGAGCGATTGGGCCTTGGTTGCTAACCCGGTGCGGATGTTTTGTATTTTTCCCCAATATATACTCTACAATGTTTTTCTTTTATCACATGTTTAATCGTGCATGTATATTAGGATGTCATTCACTATTTGTGTTTACAGCTAACGTTGTCCAATAAGAACCTGCATGTTATTTGGGTGATGCTGTTTGCTATGTGGCTAACGGGAACGCAGATGCGTCAGACCCCGATTATATTCACCGCGATATTATCCACTCGATCGTTAACGTTTAAACCATAGCACTTTCAAACACAGAACCGTTAAGCCCCGAGTCAAGTCTGTTTGTTTTATTCGTGTAACGGCATTTTAGATTATATGTGTTACAGAGGTGGAAAAGTAACTGTTGTCAGTGGTGCGGTAAGCCAGGCCCACACAGGAGGGCAGCGCGGGGATTTGCTGCTTCATTGTATGGAGAATCAAACGGTTCGGAGCTCTCGCCATTTTTAATGATTCGTGTTTTTTTATTGTTAGATCGATTTGCAGCGGGAGCCAGCTATTGGAACACAGGAGTGTTTTTCCGAGACGTAAAAACTGCGCACTCTTCACTTTTATCAGCTTTTATAGATGTCTACTTAAGGTTCAGACTCGTAGAAGAGGCTCACTGCGTCATTTAGCCTCAGTGATTCAAGTTTATCTAATCTAATACACGTTAATGATCATGATTTATCAACACAAGCCTATTAATTGTGACTTTATTTTGTATGATGTTAAAATCTCTGCTCAGTATCTGCAGTATTATTACTTGATTTTTTAAATAGTTATCTGACTATGAACAGGTGCATTTGTCAGCCAGCCTCCCCTGTAGCATCTGGCTCATTAATCCTGGGCTGCTCCTCAGAGTTTAACCAGACCGTGCTGTCTATCCTTTATCCACATCACCACAGGTTGCTTACTAGGGTGGGAAATTTGTTTTTGTTTTAGGACAATTGTTTCTTTTTAATCTTTTAATTTAGTGTGTCCTCTATCACACTATCGATGGGTTTGGAAAAGTTAAAATGGATTTTCTTTCCAGACTTTAGCCCATTTCATAAATTATTGATGCATGGACACCTACAGTTGGACAGCTTCAAACAACCCTTCTGAAAATAGAGCACATGTTTACCTTGTCCCAATATTAACAGTCAAAACATTGTACTGTCATTTATACTGAAACTTTTTGCTTTGACGCCATGCATTCTCAGAATAAAGCCACTTTATGGTTGACCTAAGTGTTCCACCACTTAAATCGTGTTTGTAACACAGTAATTTGTCTGAAATCCATTCAGTCTGATAAGTAGAAACGCTACGATTTAGGATTTAACACAATCCCTTGACTTTTTCTATTTCTTCACCCATACTATTTCTTCTGTTTGCACGCAGTCAAGTTTTTCTGTATGACAAATTTGTAGTATTGCAGTCCACCGTAGCTGATGCAGGTGGCAGAAGCATTTTAAACCCTTGGTTTATCTGGATAGTCGGCTTTGGGTTAAGCTTTTGAGTTTAATATAATGGGTGGGTGGGGGGGTTTAGCATATTGTTTATTCTAAAAAGTTGTTTTTGTAGATTAACTTTTTAAACGTGAACTACTCTGGTATTATGGGTCATTACTAGATTGTTCCCTTATGTAAGTATTTTTCCTTTCCAAAAACAGTAAAATCTTAAGCAAATGTTTAAAAAGGAATGTTTTACCTTGTTTATACTTTTGCTTGTTTCATTTAGATGTTTTCCAGGACTTTTCAAAAATCCCCCTTGTTAAGAGATGTTCATCTCTGTGGGACTTTACATGGTTAAATAAAGGAGATATATAAATGTGTGTATATTTACTCCAGCTTAATTACAGCTAAAACAAGTATCTGCTGGTAATTAGCAATCCTAACACCAAAAGAAAAGGCAGGGGTTTGTGTGTAACTTTTAGCAGAATTAATTTAGGTACAGGTAAAGTTATCAAAGAAGGATGTTTTTAGTAAAGAAATGACATTCGTTTTCAATGAAAAGCAGTTGAATTGAGCCTCTTAGGTGTTTTGTTACACTTTTTTTTGTCAGAAATGACTGTCTTCAACAATAGAAAAATATTAAGCTACTTAAACTTTTTCACTTGAATTAATACATGTCCTTGTTTCCTGAGAAGGTTAATTTTGTTTTTAAATCAAAACCGCCATTTAGTGATGTCCTTGTTCTGCTGGCTAGAAGTACATTTCTAAGTAGTAGTAGTCAGTTTTTTTCCGATACTACTTCCTGTTATAGTTGAAGGGGTGAGAGATTGGCTGTTGTACGACAGATAAATCAGGGTTAGTCTCAGTGGTTTTCTGTCTTCTGTTGTTTAGGAGAACCTTTGCAGGTTTCAGGCTAGACTCATGCAGTAACCAGGACAAACAAAGTTGTCATGCACCTGACTGACAGACTCCATTAATGTGGTTTAATCCACTTGGGGAAACCAGGTCAGCCTCCTGAAGGAATGGTTCAGTAATGTTGCCAGAAGTCAGGTGGTGCACAGCGCTGTGTCTGGAGTGAAACAAAGAGGAGAACCTCAGCAGGAGGGATGTCACACACCTAGGGACACATATAGTCAACATTGTCTTCATCAGATTTGATTCCCCCCTTATTCTTCCACTTATATGAGAGTGTGTCTGTTGATAAAACTAGTTGTCCCATTGTGGTGGAATGATGTCCGTAAGCATTTCTGTTTTGTTTGAATGATGACTTGGACCTTATTTTGTTGCATCGTCATCACAAGGACTTTAAGATAAAACAAGGAGGAGAGGGGAAAAAGCATGGAGATACTTTAGTTTCCAAATTTTGAAATGAAATTACTCAAAATCGGGTGAAAATAATCTTATGTATTTTCGTAGTACAAAAACGTTGTTTTTGTGGAGAGTGGTTTCTGCTGCAGAAAGCTGGTTGAAAACATTTTCTATCCCTGCTTCCTTTGTTATGCTGTCTGTGTTAAAAGCCCTCATCCATACAGTGCTTTCATGTTTTTTCCTTCTTCCTTATAGCTGGGGACACAGACGACCCCCCAAGAATCCCGGCCAACCCGGTGATCAATGGTAACGTGGCCATGGCAGACGGGCACAACAACACAGAGGAGGACATGGAGGACGGTGAGATTGCATCCTCATCCTGACTGATTGCGTTTCTAGAAATGCACCTATCAGCTGTTTCATTGCTGTTACAAAATCTTAATTTCATTTCCCTTTGGATAAATAAAGTATTTTTGAATTGAATTATTTTAGTATACATCGATGATAATGTTATTATATGTAATAATCACTTAGAACTGAATGTCAACGTTGTGGAAATGCTGTTTATGCCTTATGTCCTTGTTTAGCAGATGTAGGCTGTTTTGGATAAAGTTCAGTAGATACGTTATTTAAAAAAAACAAATGAAAGTCAGTAATTTGGTTTAGTCTTAATCAGATAAGATAAGGAACTGATAGAGCAACAGATTATCACAAACAAACCAATAACTAAGGTTTTCAAATTTACAAGACTAACATCTGGATTAAGGGTAATTTTAATCAAATTGTGCTTTCATTTTTTCCTTGGTCAGCTTTAAAGGCTGTTTGAACATATCTGAATGCTTACTGGACTGAACTATATAATAGCTTTATGCCGATGAGTCACAGACTAAAATATGTGCGTTAACTCCGAGGTTTTACTTCTCTCGGTGGGTTTCTGTGCAGGTGAGGGAAGAGAAGCGATGCAGGTCGCTCTTAACAAAATTGGTTTTAGTGTTCTGGGTTCTGCCTAAGGCTCAGCTTAGAATGGGGACCTCTGCTATCCTAAATAGCTTTTATTTTGTCCCGTCCTGCCCTCCGTCTCCTCGTAGACACCAGTTGGAGATCAGAGGCGACCTTCCGGTTCGTGGTTGAGCGCTTCAGTCGCCTGAGCGAGTCTGTTCTCAGCCCAGCCTGCTTCGTCCGAAACCTGCCCTGGAAGATCATGGTGATGCCACGGTTCTACCCGGACCGACCTCATCAGAAAAGCGTTGGCTTCTTTCTGCAGTGTAATGCAGAATCAGATTCAACGTATGTGTCTTTATTTCAACACCTTCTCTGTAGTTTTGCAAAACAATGATTGTGCGCCAAAATACTATGGTGATATATTTTAGATAGTAAGTAAAGGAAATAGTGTCCTTCCCTTCTTTCCTTGCATCTTGTCTTGTTTCCTACATACTTTCCTTCTTTACCATAGATTAAATGAACTTTGGGCTGTTGTAAGACTTTTAAGCAGAGGAATATTCTGACCTAGAATTAGTTTAGATCTGATATACTTCACAGCCTTTGTGAATAAACCCTGCCCTTCCGTTTCAGGTCGTGGTCTTGCCACGCTCAGGCCATGCTAAAAATCATTAACTACAAAGACGACGAGAAGTCGTTCAGCCGCAGGATCAGTCACCTCTTCTTCCATAAGGAGAATGATTGGGGCTTCTCTAACTTCATGTCCTGGAGTGTAAGTACGCATGCTTAATGTGAGCCAATATAAAGGTCAGCACTGCAATAAAAGCCTTTAATCTTTTTTTTTTTTTTTAACCCTAACATAATGGACCTTTATTTTCATGAGTGGTAGCGTTCCAAATTATTGCAAAAAAAAAAACCAAAAAAAACAATTTGAAATTGAATTATTGAGCTGCTTGTTTCCTTGCTATCCGCATGTCTATTCAGGCTATAAAAACCTCATTGTGTCTCGACTTTTTCAGGAGTTTTTACATTTTTTTTTAATCCACTTCTTCTTTAAGGATGTAACGGATCCCGAGCGAGGCTTTATCGATGACGACAAAGTCACGTTTGAGGTCTACGTTCAGGCAGATGCTCCACATGGAGTCGCGTGAGTAGATTTAGTTTTTCTGGGTTTTGCTATTTTCTCACTAACAGTCATAACATCAACCTGTTTTTTCCCTCATAAACCAGCTGGGACTCCAAGAAACATACAGGCTATGTTGGACTGAAGAACCAGGGAGCCACCTGTTACATGAATAGCCTGCTACAGACACTGTTCTTCACTAACCAGTTACGACGGGTACGGCTTTGTTCCTCCACCCCTGCTTGAGTTCTTACTCTTATTTTTATTATATCTCATTTCTCACCAAGAAACATTAAATGGGAACCCTCTCTGTTTTAAAGTTCTGTTTTTTAACATGTTGTTTTTTGTTTGGTCTCTTCACCTGCAAGGCGGTGTACATGATGCCCACAGAAGGAGACGACTCTTCAAAGAGCGTCCCGCTGGCGTTGCAGAGGGTTTTCTATGAACTGCAACACAGCGACAAACCAGTCGGCACAAAGAAACTCACAAAGTCCTTTGGGTAGATGTTTTTTTTTTCTTTTTGTATTTTTATTTTCAGTGTTTGAAATGTGGAGTGTCGACTTTTCCTTATGCGTTTATTTTTTATGTAAAGGTGGGAAACGCTAGATAGCTTCATGCAGCACGACGTGCAGGAGCTGTGCAGAGTGGTGAGTCCTCTGATCGATCCTAGAAATATTATCTCAGATTTGACTCCTTCCTGAAACTTTTGGTTTCCTGTGTGCTCCAGCTGCTTGACAACGTGGAGAACAAAATGAAAGGCACGTGCGTTGAAGGAACCATCCCCAAACTGTTCAGAGGAAAGATGGTGGTAAGTTTGTGCCGAGTTCCTGTTGTCTTTTCTACCGGCAGTGTTAGAGTTGACGTTCTCCTTGTAATGTTTGTACTTCAGCTGAACCAGTTGGGCTCAAAGTTTTCCTAAAGTGTAAACAAGTTGACATACAATGTATTTCTTGTTGGAATCGGTCTAAGTGTAGAAAGATGTTAAACTAAGCCATGACCTCCTGAGAAAGATCATTTTATCCCTGTTCTGATCCGACTATTTGTGTGTGTGTGTGTGTGTCCCCCCCAGTCTTATATCCAGTGCAAGCATGTCGACTACAGGTCCGAGCGGATAGAGGACTACTATGACATCCAGCTTAGCATAAAAGGAAAGAAGAACAGTAAGTGGTTCAGGTTTATTTTTTAAGGTTAACTGATAGAAGTACAAAAATAATAAATAATTCAGGTATCTGGATCTTTTTATTTTGGTATTTTTGTCATGGAGTAAATTTTCTTCTGCTTCTTTTTAGTATTTGAGTCTTTTAAAGATTATGTTGCAACTGAACAGCTAGACGGAGACAACAAATACGACGCAGGAGAGCACGGCCTTCAAGTAAGTCTAGTTTGGAATCAGGACTCTATATGTATTGTTTTTGGATATTTACAGCCCCCAGATTTAATAACAGACCAATAGGATGTAGCACATAGTTTAGAAGTGAAAGGAAACTGTTTTTTAACATTGCATGCAAATGGAAATCTCAAGCTTGGGATACATTTTACATCTACTGAGGGATTACTTTGTAAATCCACTTCCCATCGGTTTGGGATGTAGCTCTGCCAATCTGTTCTCAATGTTTATTGTTCTTTTGGGGGAACTAGCTTTGATTCTCATTTATCAGGTCTATGCTTGGACTTGGCCATTCTTACACATGAATAATATGCTTTGATTTGAATAAATCCAACGAAGGTCTGGTTGTATCTATCTGTGGACGGGGAACCTGACTCTGTCCTTAAGGCTTGGTGTGATTTTAGATGTTTCATAGCTTCAACCACAGTAAAATTATGAAACTATTGGCAAGAAGTCGCATGTTAAAGATAAGGCAGCTACTTGGTTTAGATGTATTTGATGCTCTTGTGTCATGCTAGTTTATGGCCACTTTGTTTACTATGTTGATTATTAAAAGGTATGTTTTTAGCTCATCTGACCAGATGTATTTCCTCTTTAAGTGTGATCTGTCTGCATGCCTCTGTAAACTAAAAGAGAGTTTGTTTAATCCTCAGCTTCTTATTTCTGCGTCTTCTTTATAGTAGGTAGCTTGTTTAAATGCTCCTCTTGCTTTTGGTCTGGTCTTGGTTTGCAGTAGATGGTACTTGATGCTCTGTGGGATGCTCAAAGCCTGGGTTGGTTCATTACTGACCTCCAAGTTTCTCTGGCACTTGGACTCTTCAGGTGTTGTTCTTAATGCTGAGAGTCCTCTAAAGACGTTCAGGACACCTGAACTTAAATGATGCACCTGTTCACTAATTACTGGATGAGGTCTGAATGCCAGTTTTGGCCCAGAATTATTTTATTTAGAGGAGTCTGAGATAAAGGGGTTGAATTAACATCTATTGATATTTTTATTTGTGAAGTTGATATTAGGTTTTCCCTTTCCACTTCCTCTATTAGTGTTGATCTGGTGCATTAAAACCCAATATACTCTAAGGGGTTTTGGTTATAGTCTGAAAAAAAAACTGGATTAAGTTCAAGACTTTAAGGCTGAATTTTAATGTGCCTCCTGTAAGATTTTAGGAGGGTAAACATGTTTGTTTACATTGCAGGAGGCAGAGAAGGGTGTGAAGTTTCTTACTTTCCCTCCAATCCTCCATCTGCAGCTGATGAGGTTCATGTATGACCCACAGACTGACCAAAACATCAAGATTAATGACAGGTAAGCCTGGACCTGATTGTTTTTTGTTCTATTTCCCAAAAACCTTCTGCCCTTCCTAAATCGGATCATTTCCAGTCTGACAAGGTCGTTTAAGAATGTCTGCTCCATATTAACATAAGTTAAAGGATGCAGTTTATTTGAGTGTGTGCAGAGAGAAAAGAATGGCCCTGTGATGGCAGGAATGGACGTCACTCGGATTATTCTTTTTAGGGGCTGCCTTTACTTGAAAAGCTTTATGAAATGGCATGGTTGGATAACAGTGCTTAAGATTATCGTGACATTTCAAAGCTCACAGCCATCCAGAACAGATCATTTCTTTTTATTGTGGCTTCCATTCTGACTCATCCTCCCGGTGGTACCGTTCACACCTGGCCCCCAGAGGCTTTTATGCATACATACATCCAGAACGGATGTGGATGGAAATGGCTATAAATCACTTCAATGCATAATATGTTGCTTTCCTCTCTATGTCGATATTAAGTTATTTTTTTTACCATAATCGTGTCTTTAATCGTCTCCCCTTCTCTCCACCTGCTTCCTGAAAGATTTGAGTTTCCGGACCAGTTACCTCTGGACGAGTTCCTTCAGAAGCCAGACTCCAAGGACCCCGCAAACTATATTTTACACGCTGTGTTAGTGCACAGCGGAGACAACCACGGCGGTCACTACGTCGTCTATCTTAACCCCAAAGGAGACGGCAAAGTGAGTGTCAAGGAACCAATCGTGAGGACAAATTTTTTTATGCACCTTTGCACCAAAATTTCTGTTATTTCAATATAACTTAGAAAAGCATTCATGCTAGTTTTTTTTCTTTCTTTTTATTAAATCATTTGTCATTTTGCAACCTCAAGCTTTTGGGTTTTCTATGGAGATTTTGTCAACAAATTTGTACATGAAGCACTTTTCAATCTGTTATCTGAAATGCAAAGAGTCATGGTACCTAAAAAAGAAAGACAGGACAGGGAGAGATGCTATAGAAGCTAGATGTGTGATGTTGCACAAAACTAGTTTTAACGTCTTCTTTCTCTCTGTGATTTTAAATAAGAGTTAGAACTGATTTTTATTTAGTTAGTTTATTTAGATTTGGATCTGTAAAAAGCTCAAACTGCTTGATGCAGATTAACACAGTCACTATTAGAAAGCCACAGTACTTCATTCAATGTTTCCTTCCTTTTTTTTTTAAACACTTATCGATATTCGTGAAACAATCCAAAATTACTTTAAATGCACATTAGGTCTTAGTTTAAAATATAAAGGGAAATTTTAGAACATTGAAGACTTCTGTGGAAGTTGATTAGATCCATTTCAAGTGAAAAAATCAGCCAATGACCCAAAATTACATATCTTTGCAGCCCTACTTTTAAGTTTATTTCTTTATTTTAATAGTTTCATTTTCTTATTTTACACTTTAATACTACTTTAATATAATCATGAGGGATTTTCCTTTTTAACAAAATTGTCCTGAGATTTTACATATTAAGCATAAAAACAGTTGAAATCATGTAGTTTTAAATCTTTATTTTGAATTTTATAACCTGGACCCAAAATCACTCCGTGTGATAAAGTGTTTCCACTTCTACTTGTCCTAGTATTGAGGTTGGTGTTTTACTTTGTAGCCTTTGTAGCAACACTATTGACATTTGGCTCAGCATAATTTCTTTTCTCAAGCTAGTTTAAAGATAATAACCCACATGGCTGATTTCAGTGGTAAAACTCTGCTTTATTGGTGATGTTTTCAGTAGCTGAACGGAGTTCTGCCCTTTAGTTCTGATGTTACGGTTTAGAATCATGTTGTACTTGTTTGGTTTCCCCGTTTAATATAGGTTCTGCAGTGTGGTTTTGGTCCCTGACATAAAGCCTGTGGTTGTAACATGACAAATGTGTCAAAGTTCAGAGGGCACAGTACAGCTTTAACCCTCCTCCTTTTACTCTAACCGCCGCTGCTTCGCTGCATCTACCGTTTCATGTTTCCACTGCAGTGGTGTAAGTTTGACGACGATGTCGTGTCGCGGTGCACCAAGGAAGAGGCCATTGAACACAACTACGGCGGGCACGACGATGACCTGTCGGTCCGCCACTGCACCAACGCCTACATGTTGGTCTACATCCGTGAATCTAAGCTTAGTAAGTATGATGCGTCCGGAGCGAAGGAGTATGGAGTTTATAGATCTCATTTCTATTTCTAACTTGTATCTCAGGCGAGGTCCTCCAGCCAATGACTGACGGGGACATCCCCCAGCAGCTGGTGGAGCGTCTGCAGGAGGAGAAGAGGGTGGAAGCACAGAAGAGGAAGGAACGCCAAGAGGCACACCTCTACATGCAGGTTCAGGTAAGAAGGGTCTTCAGTTGGCTTTTATTGACTTTCGATGAACCAAGAAACTGAATTTTTCCTGTATAAATAGGTTTGTGTGACAACAAGACATGAAAGAAAAAGTTCTGATGGTCGATAGTAAAATCCTTCTTGTATCATAGACTCTAATGGATCAGCTGTGGGTTAAAGTAATGTTGCTAATCTATCCACTATTGGCTGATCTCTGGATCACCTCATCGTTTCTCTGTGGTGGGAATCACAAACATTAATAGATGCTCTAATGTTTCCATCACTTGCTGAGTGCATCCTCTGAAACCCTGACTGCCATTAAAATATGTTCTATTATATTCTGTTAAACTAAGCTCTGCACCCAGTGTTGTGTATGAATGTGTGGCTAGCTGCTGACGGCACTTTGACGTATAATCTAAGGAATTAGCACATCGGTCCTCAAGGGTTGGAACCTCTGGCTCTTGAGGTGCAGCTGCTTTCTTATAAACTACTGGAATTACCGAATTATAGGATTATTCCTCAGACGTTGCGTATTTTTCTAAAATAATCCTGGCCTGTGCAGTATTATTTGCAAAAAAATAAAAATAGCAGAGCATTTTGTTTGCTGTTTTAGTAAAAGTGTCTGAAGTTGACTGTGTATGAAACCCGTTGGACAGTCTCACTGTATTAGATGCTGTAAATAAAAGTGATCATCACCAAGACGGTGAAGAGGTAGAAGTAAAATAAATGTAGCAAAGATTATTTTAACAGGATGGTTTCGGCATAAGTGAAAGTTGCTGGAAGTGTTTTAATCGTGTGTCTGTAGCAAGAAATTATTGGTGTTTGCATTTTTTGAGTGATAAATGCTTGATTTCAAAGCATTCATTTTAGAGATTTGACCTTCATAGGAGAAGAGCTCAAACTACTCTCTGTATTGCTGCTAGAATACATCAGCGCTCCGACTAGAGTTTGCTTTAGTGCGAGCCAGTGGAGTTGACAAAGACTCCTGGAGACGTGTCGAAACATCTTCAAAAGAAACTGAGCAAACGTCCTTTTGCCTCCTGGTTTAAGCCTGTTTGTGGTTGCCATGACCTGGTTAACCTAGAACTGACACAGGCATACTCTCTTTATTATTACTATCCTCTTTCTTGGTAGAGGATGGAAAATCGGATTTGGATGCAGTTTATTTCCAGAAAATTAACATTTTTGATTTGGATTGAAAGTATAAATGGGTAAAAACATCAAAGTAAATTAAAACAAATGAGGTGCAAAAGGAGATTTTAAATCATCTTTAATGTTTCCATTTGAACAGGTTAAACAGGAAGGAAATGTTGAGATAGGTGTTGGTTGGTGCTGCTGGTTGCATAAAGCACCGTCTCATCATGCTTATAGGTTAAGTTGTTTAGCATCTGTCTGGTGGTGAATATGCAGAAGAAACCTGTGTATCTTTGCAGCTGGTGCTTGTTAAATAGTTATTAACTATTTGGATACATGCTCTCCATTTTCATTACATGTTTGGCAAACAGAGGCATAAATGGCCTAAAGCAGCCTTTGTTTTTTGAGATGGAAATAATTTGGAAGCCAGATTTATTATCTAAGGTCATGCTAGCTTTGAAGCTAAAGCAGTAGGACATTAACCTTTTTGAATTGTTTATCACAATTGATATTATGGCAACATTCATCGGTATTATCGCACATCTCCCGCAGGCCTCGCCAGCACTCAGACAGGATCTTCTTTTGGCCTTTTTATATTAGTTGAATACTAAAAAAGGGAAACAATGTACGAATGGCAGCTATTATTTCCATCTTTTCACTTTTTGTGCTTCTTCCTTACAGATGGTGACAGAGGACCAGTTCTGTGGACATCAGGGCAATGATATGTACGATGAAGAGAAAGTAAAGTACACAGTCTTCAAGGTGCTGAAAAGCTCCACTCTGCAGGAGTTTGTCCAGAACCTCTCCCAAACCATGGTGAGTCTGTCATGCTCGTCTCAGGTGGCAGATTTTTAATTTTAAAAGTTTCCCTACCCCGTTAGATGCTCTATAGTCCAAACCTGCAAAAAGACATTTTATAACTGACTTTGCCTATTATAAAAGGCTCAACGTTTATTTCTTTCTTTTTAACCCAGAGTTTAGATGGAACAAAAGCTTTTCTTAAGGGAATCCTCTTAAAATTGTGTTTTTAATGAAACAACGTTCCAAATAATTTTGTTTACTGGAGAAGACTTGTCGATTTTCCTGTTTGCTTACATTTCCCGACTCTAAACCACCAGGAAAAAAACCCTCCTTCCTCCTACCCAACTGATCCGCAGCAACTTGTCTCCTCATACTATTCCTGCATATTTTTGTTAATTTCTTAAACATTTTTTTGTACTGCAGGGTTTCCCACAGGACCAGATGAGGCTCTGGCCCATGCAGGCCCGTAGTAATGGAACCAAGCGACCCGCCATGCTCGACTACGAGGCTGATTGTAACAAATCGGTACGTGTTTCTGCATTCTCTGAGAATGCTGTTTTGGCAGGCGTTCAGCAGAGGTATTTAAAGAGATCCGGTTTTGTTCAGGTCACATTCTCTAGCTCTCTTAATTTAGAAAGAAATATTTTTGGAGCATTTTTAAAAACCACAAATGGAACTCCTCGACATTGTCACTGCGCCGCTCTGACATACAAGAGGGTTTTAAAACATAATTCTTGGGAAAAAAAAGATAAAATAAATAATTGGTTTAGTAAATGACCAACATTATGACTTGTCCTTTGATCAAAGGACACGTTTTTAGAATTTTGTTTGTTTTTTTTAGATGATCGACTTGAGTGACAACGAAAACCCCTGGACAATATTTCTGGAGACGGTGGATCCAGAGATGGCGGCCAGCGGCGCCACGTTACCCAAGTTCGACAAAGACCGTGAGTTTTACTCTGCAGTCCCATTATCACATCATGCCGCCTGTTATTTTTAACTTTAGTGAATTTATCCTCAAACGTTTTACGGGAGCTTTTTACCCAGAATAACATATAGTCTTAAAAAAATTTATCTATGATTCATTGCAACTATTATACACTTATTTTTCTTTTTAAAATAATGTTTGTTCACATGAGCACTTGCTGTGTGTCTAATGAAGTTTGTTTCCCTTTTTTCAGACGATGTCATGTTGTTCTTGAAGATGTACGACCCCAAAACCAGAAGCTTAAATTATTGTGGACATATCTACACACCTATATCCTGCAAAATAAGTAAGGATGGTAGCTTCTAATTTAAAGCTTGCCAGTTTCTGAAAGTGTCTCTCTTTTATATTGACATCCTTTTCTTCTGCTTACTCAAGGAGACTTGCTGCCTATCATGTGTGAGAGAGCAGGTTTTCAGCAGGAAACTAGCCTTATCCTCTATGAGGTAATCTATGTCTGTGTTTCAGGTGTTCAATTAGGTTTCTCACCAAATTTCCACTAGTTTGACTTCATCCTGTTTGTTGTTGTCATCGCTGCAGGAAGTAAAGCCCAACCTAACAGAGCGGATACAGGACTATGATGTCTCTCTGGACAAGGCCCTGGATGAGCTCATGGATGGGGACATAATTGTCTTCCAGAAGTGAGTTTTGGCTCATGCTTTTCTTTCATTTTGAAGGACGTAAAGAAATTAGGGGGGTTTGGAACAGTATGTTAGGACCACAGAGTTGTTTTAATGCTGTCTGGAAAGGTGTTTGGGTTAATCTGGATCTGAATGGGACTAGAAAATGAAGGAAAGAAAACCACTTCCTAATGTCTGTAAGGTCTGTCCATCTTTATATACAGCTAGTCACAATAAATCCTTACTGTCTTCCTTTTTTCCTTTCCTTTTCTCATTTCCTTACCTCCTTGTTCCCTTTCTGACAATCTGTAGTGTTTGTAAAGTCCACATTTAAACCATGACCTCTGTTAAAACCTGTTGTTATGTTTTGTGTTTCTACATCGAGGCTAACATCAAAGCTTTAGAGACTTGATCTGAAGTTGCTTTTTTTTTTTTTTTTAGGCGATAAACTGCTTTTTTTTTTCTGTAACTTTAGCTTCTTTCCCCCTGAAATTAGCAGGTTATCCAGAGTTTTTCAAACATGGGTCGATCAGTTAACAATTGGCATTTTTCTTTGTTCCCGTTGTTGAGAAAAGTAGTGTCTGACGGGTTGCTAGCAAGCTGCATGGCCTCTGCCCCCCCTCTGCTGCATGTCTTGTGACTCCATCACGCTGGGTTAGCCCCAAACTTGTTCCTCAAGGGTCGCTGTCCTGCAGCTTTTAGAGGTTTCCCTGCTTCAGAACAGCTGATTCTAATGACTGCAGTTCAGCAAGACTTTTAATCGCCTATCAATGGAAATCAGTGCTGAAAAAGGGAAACCTCTAAAGGCTGCAGAATAGCGGGCCTCCAGGACCGAGTTTGGGGATGACTGGCATTGATGATGTCACCAGTGTGACAGAAATCTGGAAAGTAACAACTGAGAGCAACATGGAAGGGAGCCAGGGTGTAGAAAGTGTGCGTTATCGTTCCGTTCTTTTGTCCCTCTTCTATCTCCCTCACCAGTGCTGCACCGTGTTTATCGAATATAAGCAGAGCTTTGGCTTGTTATTTGCTGTGTGTTAACCGCTGTACGTTGTGCTCAATGGTATCGAGTAAATTAGGAGGTCAACGGGGTCTGACGTTCCCACTGTATGCCCATCGGAGCTGAGCTGTTTGAATGCGATTTTAACCTGGGTAGTTGGCAAAGTTGTTCCTGGGTTTAAACGTTTTTTTCAGCAAGTGGGAAAGGAGTATTTTTTTTTATATATAATATGAAGCTGTACATGTTAGGTTTGTGGATGCGCCTTTTTTATTGGGATGACTGACGCTCTTAAGACAAATATGTTGGGGATAGGCTGCTGTATCTGTGTTTGATTTAAAGTTCTCATTACTGGATCAAACTGGATTCATTCATGTTGTTGCTTTTTTTCTTGCACTCATACAGGGACGACCCAGAGAACGACAGCAGTGAGCTGCCCACAGCCAAGGACTATTTCCGGGATCTTTACCACAGAGTTGATGTCATTTTCTGTGACAAGACCATTCATAACGACCCTGGCTTTGTGGTCACGCTCTCGAACCGCATGAACTATTTTCAGGTAGAGCTGCTCAGCTTGATTGATGCTGTCTAAATACAGCAGCGACCTCTTTTCATCCCTTCATGCAGCTGAAGTAGATTTTCTTTAACCTAACCCTTGGACAACAGGTGTTCAACGAAAACTGGGACAAATTTATTGTTCAATCAAAGTAAAAAAAATGTATTTCCTTTTTTTGGGTCATCTCAAGGTAGAGCTAACAATGTTTTGTGTGTGTATATATATATATATATATATATATATATATATATATATATTCTGTCTTTCTGGAGTCTGAGGCTGCTGATGTAGATCCCGTCTGATGGGTGTTTAGTGGTAAAACCTACATGATGTGTGTTTTTTGTCAGGTGGCCAAGACAGTTGCTCAGAGGTTGAACACGGATCCAATGCTGCTGCAGTTCTTCAAGTCCCAGGGGTAGGAGGCTTGTCCCATCCATCCACAAACACACACAGTCATATGCAGTGTACATTTTAGCACCAGTATGCTTGAACTAAATAGCAGACATGCACCGGTCAGGACTTTTGTTGCCGATCGTCGATCACCAATCACAAAAATCACTATCTACCGATCGCAGTGTCAAATCCATAAATTCTTCAGCTGCTGTCTGATGTACATTGACATTAGAAACTATCGTGATTTGACCGCTGCTTTGGTAAAGGAGGAAGCGAAGAGAAGCTGTATTTTAATCAAAGTGGAAGATAGAGAAAATAATGTTGACAAAGGATGAAGAGGGAATTTTCTTAAGAGGTTCGTAAATGCTTTAAAAAAGCTGTTTTAATTTAGCCCTTTTCTGTGGTCATTAGGGCTGTCGTAAACGAATATTTTAGTAATCGAGTAATCTATCGATTATTCTTACGATTAATCGAGTAATCGGATAAAAAAGTTTATAAAATAAACTATTGGCAAATCTGCAATAATATTAATATATTTATAATAATATTAATAATAATAATAATTATACCTAAGTTAGGTATAAACAAATATAGAATTACTACAAAAAATATTAATTACAAATTTCTAATTCATTATAACAGTAGTGAGAAGAAAAAAGATTGTAACTTTTCAGGATGGAAAGACACCAATAAATAAATGCTTTTCATCTTATGCCTGTAATCTGTTGCTGCGTATTTTTATTAACAAACTTACATTAAGTCCTG